>JAJPUD010002967.1:96819-172659 GCA_023553655.1 Myrmecobius fasciatus
AGTAGTAGTAGTAGTAGTAGTAGTAGTAGTAGTAGTAGTAGTAGTAGTAGTAGTAGTAGTAGCAGCAGCACTAGCCCTGGTGAATGTGAATATGGACCAGTCACCAAGCCTTCAAATTCTTGTCCTTGATTGGTAGGATACTCCTTCTGCCTCAGGGCAGAGATTCTGAACTTCTTTCTCGCTAAGATTTTCTTTCAATATAGACATGAACAACAGAGGACCATCCTCTGAATGATGTTTGGCAGACATCTTTGACTTGTGACTTTTCATCCCACTCTACTGGCTTTGCATGATCAGCCACAAATATGTCATACATCCTCTTCAATGATCTGAACACAAGGTGTGCACAGAATGCTTCTGTACCTCCATGATACTGACTTCATTTCTTAATTGCTCTGATAGCACCTGAAAGAGGGAGAACTGAGTGTCAAACTCTCCTCTCCTTTCATTTTCTTCTAATTCAGGAGGCAACTAGAGCTGGAATGGAAACTCTGAGCAGAGACTTTTCAAAGGACCATTTTTCAAACAAATTGTAGAGAAGATTCTGATTCAGGTCAATCTAAATAATTTCTGACGTTTACTCATATTGAGATTTTATCATTTTGAGCAAAAGAATTTTAGCAGCAAAGAAATTTTTCCCCAACAAGTATTATCTACCTCACTATGCAGAATTCACAGCTGTATGAGGTGTAATGTTCATATGGACATTTTCAGCACAATATAGAATCTCAGCATAGATGCTTCAAGTATGAAGTCACTGTCAGTTTTCTATTTGAAGATTATCATCAAATGATGTGAACCATAAAGAGAATAAAAGATAAAAAGAAGATAACTTAGATCTTTACTAAAAATGGTTGGGGGTAGGATTTAGTGAGGAGGGACTAAAGAGAAGTAAGAATATCCCATAGCCAGACAGGCATAGAAACCCTAAGAGTTTTGCTGAACTCTAAAGCTGCATAATTTTCCTTTTGGCCTAAATATCAATTTTCTTGAATTTTTTCTATCTAGTTTCAACCTATCTTCAATATCCTTTGACACTGCATTTATTATTTTCATTGAGATTCCATAACCCTTAAACATTTATGGTTGTAGAAGGGATCCTTGATGTGGTATCAATTAGGCTAGATCCCAGGTCACAGTTCTGAGATCCCATTATTCTATGAATTTCCCTCTCATCCTCTTCTAAATTTTGACATATTTGTACTCATTTCTTACTACCTACCTCTAATTTTTAAAAGAAAAGAATTCTGCTCTGCTCCATTCTTTCTTCCTGCAGAAACCATCCTCTCAGTAGCTTTATCTGTTAATTTTCCATTGTTAGTGTCTAGTAGGATACCTAAAGGTCTGGATTGAATACTATCATTGATATAAGAAAGTATTTGTAAATCAGTTCACCAAATGCTCATATTGAGTTTCCAAGTCTTCCAAAAATTAAAACACCCTTCACTAGCTAATACTCATTTACTATGTTAACCCTTTCCATTAGAATGTAACTCTTTAATGGATATCTCAGTCTTCTCTCTATATACTCCATAGCTTCATAGCATCCCTGTCAGGTGCATACCATATTTTCTAAATGATGTTTATTTATTATAATATCCCATATTAATACGAAATTATGTTGTTACTAAAATTTCCCCTATTTATACAACTTCAAAATAAAATATTTTATGACAATGAGTTAATTGATGAAATCTAGTCCTATGGGGAATTCTTAAGTTTCAAACCTTTTAATAAATTCTTTTCTATTCATTCTTCTTTTAACAAGCTTTATTTTTAAATCCAGGCTCTATTTTTGACTCTGCATGCATACCTTTGGAATAAGGAGCCTCTATGCTCATGGCTCTTAAATAAAACATGCATAATTTTGCTACTGATTAATTTCATCAATGTGTTATTTTCCCAAAATCCCTATAACACTTAGCCTTAAAAATGCTATCTTTACAATGTTCATCTTTTCAAAATTATTTGCAGACACAATCACCATAGTTTTCAATCTCTTTGTAAAGAATTAAATCAGAGGATTTTATTATCACTTTCCTCAAAGTAACAGTGAAGCTATTGGAATAGTGTAGCAATTTAAACCTAAGGAATCCTAGATTATACCATCTGGAATCTCCACATAGGGAGTGAAATATGCCTTAGCTGAACTACTTCTTTCTTAGCCTTCCCAGGTTTAGTGGAGAACCAAGTTTCCTACTATACACAAATATTAATATTTTTTTCAATGAGAAGGATTATTCTTTCTTAGTGGGAAGTGTTTTCCTCAATCATATAAATACTATTTGAGTCATTTCTAAATTGCATTTACAGTAATAAGGCCAAATATTTAAGAAAGCAAGACCAGTCATTAGGCAAATATTTACACAATTTTTAAAACATTCAGTGTTTATTCAGCAGACACTACTTAATGTAAACAAATATCATTGAGAAGGGGAAGAATAGATGCATTGGAAGAAATACGAAAAGGGTTTGCTTTATGGAGAATGGCTTGTTACTTAGCTCACTCTTCATATATTTGGATTCTCTCCATACTATATATGACCTTTTTAATGTGAAATGAAATTATCTTAGGGATTTGATCATTATGTAGCAGAAATTAGATGAACATCTAGTTAGGAGCACCTGTTCCTAAGCCCTTCAGGAATATGAACAATAAAAACAAACACATTAAAAAAATCAATTTATACCACTGTCAATGCTTGTCTTCCGGTGTAGAGTAGATAATCACTGGTAAAGAATGCCATTCAAAAGATTTCCACTCAAGTAGATTTAAATGACCTCTGAAGCTCTTTTGGAATTCTAAGAGTCAATAATTCTTATATAAGTGCTAATACATAATAATGTTTAGTAGTTGGAGGGTATATGGGAAAAACTAGGACACTAATACTTTGTTGGTGGAGTTGTGAAATGATCCAACCATTCTGATAATCAATCTGGAACTATGCCCAAAGGACTTTAAACCTGTGCATACCATTTGACCCAGCAGTGCCATTACTGGGTCTGTATCCCAAGAAAATTATAAAGGAGAGAAAAGGACCCACATATGCAAAAATGTTTGGACAAGCTTTTTGTATGGTAGCAAAGAATTGGAAAATGAATGAATGTCCATCATTTGGGAAATGGCTGAACAAATTGTGGTGCATGCAGGTAATGGAATATTATTGCTCTATGAAAAATGATGAACAAGTTGATTATAGAAAGACCTGGAAAGATTTACAGTAACTGATTCTGAGTTAAACAACTAGAACCAGGAATACATTGTACACAATAACAGCAAGAATGTGCTATGATCAACTATGAAAGACAATTCATCTCAGTGGTTCAGTGATCCAACGCAATCCTAATAGACTTTGGACAGAAAATTCCATCTGTGTCCAGATGTGTCCAGAAAAAGAACTAAGGTGACTGAATGTAAATCAGCACATGCTATGTTCACTTTCTTTTCTGTTTTTTTTTTAATCTCTCCCATCGTTTTTCCCTTTTCCTCTGATTTTTCTCTCCAGATATGATTCATAAACAATGTATATTAAAAATAAAGTTAGTATAATAAAAAATAATTTTAGTAGTTTCAATCATATTCAACTCTTCATGACCCATTTTCACTTTTCTTGTCAAAGATACCAGAATGGTTTGACATTTCCTCATTCATTCATTTTACAGATGAGGAATTGAGGCAAACAGGGGTATGTAACTTGCCCACACAGCTAGTAAGTATCTGAGAACAAGATTTGAACTCAGGAAGATGAATCTTTCTGACTCCAAAGTCAGCACTGTATTCACCATACTACCTAACTTCCCAATGTACAGGAATAAATATTATTTTTTCATTCAAACTTTCCTTTAGCTACCATTGACCTGGTGTAATAGAAAACAAACTATCTTCAAAGTCAAAGTATCTGAGTTCAAGTTCCTCATGTGTAAAGTAAGTGAACTGAGTGTGATAATCTTTAACTTTCCCTCTAGTTCTTAATCTATGATACTTAAACCATATGGAGCATTTTTAAAAGCTCAAGACCTTTCTTATCAGCCATCTCTTGAAGAATAAAATGCTATATTTACTAAGAAGCATTAGATTAATTCTTGTTTTTTTTTTTTTTAGAAATCACAGGATTGTAGAGTTGGAAGGAATATCAGTGAGAATTTAATTCAACCTTCTCATTTTGATACCTGAATAAAATGAGGCAATAAAAAGTAAGCTTAAGTTACTTGCCTGGAATTTAGCACAATACCCAGTATACAGAAGATGTATAATAAATGAATGTTTATTTCACTTGATTTGATTAAATTTATCTAACTTCACACAATTTAGAATTGGCAGAGGCAAATATAGATTCAAGTTTGTATGGTCCAAATCTACTGTTAATATTGAGATTCAAGTATCCTAAATAGCAGCTTAAAAATAGTGTGAAAAAGTTTTCTTTTACCTCACCATTGCCACCATGAAACTTCAAATTAAATAGTGACCATTATCAAGTTATAAAAAGGGATGGCTGCTACTCAGACTGAGAATTAAACAGTATAATTTTCTGGGTTACACAATCATTTATTCAAAAAATATCTACCCCACCCCAACAATAACAATAACAAAGATGCTGAGCATTGTTCTGTAACAACTGCAGTTCACATTCTGAACCATTAATGAGGTATCATTAAAAAGAAGTGACAAATCATTATCAATCCTGACTATGGTTTCCCTCCAGAAAAGGACAAGCCAAGGAGTAAAACCCCCTCCCTCCCCTAAAGAATAGCTGTGACTGGCCCAAACATAATAAACTGCTGTTTACCTTTGGGATTCTACTTATGCCACATACACATTGTTCATCATGATTAAATGATCCTTTTTTATCTTTCTATGACAGTTACATATTTTAACAGGTGACAGTTTGCCTTTATAAGCAGCAAAACACTAGTTTATTAGTATGCTTGTGTGGCATAAAATAGAGTTCATTTTTTACTGAAATAACTGGAGGAAAGAAACATCAATTGTGCAAGGTTCTGAATGGCTCAATGGGTAGAGAAGGTACCAGCAATAAATTAAGATAGGTTTGCCTTATTTATGAGTCTTAGGTATTCCTTCACAGTTGTGACTCTGCATGAATTTTAAGTGGTCCTTTGATGGGCAAGTCCATCTGAAGCAGCATCATAAACTCTTACATGGTTTCACAATTAATTGTCTCTCTGCAGTAAACTCAAGAAAAAGCTTGACTTTACTGCCCAGAGGACTGTAGCCTGTTCTGAACCAAACTCGCCTATGAAGACAGATTTAAAGGGAAAGTCATTATGATTCCACCAAGTCACTAAAGTGACAATGCTGTTAGCATATCCACCAGGGCCTAACTCAAGGTAACAAACACAGGAAACAAACTCCTTCTGATCAAATCAGCTGCTTGGAGGATAGTCACAAGAGAATGTGTCATCAAATTATCTCTTCTGGTACTGTGATTAATGCTTTCACTACAGATATGACCAAGAAAAACAATTATTTATAACAGTGGTGATTTTTATCATTACAACTTGTAATGATAATAATAGTTTCCATGAATATGAAATAAATATACTAAAACATGAACAATAATTGAACAGAATATGAAAACATATTGAAAGAGTTAATATACTTTGGAAAAGAGTTAGCCCATATGAATGTCATAAGCTGGTGCTGCCAATAACTCTTGAATTATTTGCTTATTTCTGTAGCTCTCATAGTGTCTTATAGAAGTGAAATATGGCAGCCCTACATGATGGACTGTTCTCAAGTTGTGTGATAGTGCAGCAGAGACCTAAGATAATGTGACTGTCTAGTAGCTCATTTATTTGTTGCTGAGATGACAGGTGTACCTTTCTCCCATTTCCAGGAGACATGATACCTGTTTTTCAGAAGGTAAAACTCAATCAAGAATTGTCTTGCCAGGTTCTTGATGCTTGTGATTATCTTCTATAGGAAGTCAAGAGTTTGCTAATAATAGAAAAGAATTTAAAAATGGGGTTCTTAATTCAGAACTTGAGGAATTATGCTAATTTTTGGAAGGCATGGGAAGATGAACAACAACAAATCCATTTTTCTTCTCTATTAAACAAAAACAGGCAATCAATCATGAAACACGTCCTAAAACCAATATTTCAGAGTATACTTTCTACCTCTTACTCTTATCAGTATCCATACATAGGAGACCAGAGGATATAACTTATACATATTTTCATTATATCACTTAAAAAAGATTATTCAGGTTTTTGCACTCTTTTGATGATATATCTTATACATATTTTTATCATTTCACTTAAAAAAAGATCATTCAGGTTTTTGCATTCTTTTTCTCTTGCGAAAGTTGTTTCTGCCCTTTGAAAATATGAAAACCCTTAAGTGATTTTTATATTTCCAAAGGGTAGAAGTGCTAAAGAGCATTCCTCTATTTCAGAGGGGGTGGGGGAAGACAATCAGTCTGCCTAAAGGGCTGTCTTGAAAAAAAGAGGAAAATGAAAACCATATGATTATCTCAATAGATGCAGAAAAAAGCCTTTGATAAAATCCAACACCCATTCCTATTAAAAACACTGGAGAGTATAGGAATAAATGGGCTTTTCCTTAAAATGATTAGTAGTATCTACTTAAAACCTTCAGGAAGCATCATATGTAATGGAGTCAAACTAGAACCATTCCCAATAAACAAGGCTGCCCACTGTCACCATTATTATTTAATATTGTCTTAGAAATGTTAGCTTTGGCAGTAAGAGAAGAAAAAGAGATTAAAGGAATTAGAGTAGGTAATGAGGAAACCAAATTATCACTCTTTGCAGATCACATGATGATATACGTAGAGAACCCTAAAGACTCAACTAAAAAACTACTAGAAACAATTCACAACTTTAGCAAAGTTGCAGGATACAAAATAAATCCACATAAATCATCAGCATTTTTATATATTACCAATAAAGTTCAGCAGCAAGAGATACAAAAAGAAATTCCATTCAAAATAACTGTTGATAGTATAAAATATTTGGGAATTTATCTGCCAAGAGATAGTCAGGAACTATATGAACTAAACTACAAAACACTTTCCACACAAATCAAATCAGACCTAGTTAATTGGAAAAACTTAAAATGCTCATGGGTAGGACGAGCGAATATAATAAAAATGACAATACTACCCAAACTAATTTACTTATTTAGTGCCATACCAATCAAACTCCCAAGAAATTATCTTAGAGATCTAGAAAAAATAGTAGCAAAGTTCATTTGGAAAAACAAAAGGTCAAGAATTTCAAGGGGATTAATGAAAAAAAAAGGCTGACGATGGTGGACTTGCTGTACCAGATCTAAAACTATATTATAAAGCAGCAGTCATCAAAACCATTTGATATTGGCTAAGAAATAGAGTAGTCGATCAGTGGAATAGGATAGAATCACAAGACAAACTAGGCAATAACTATAGCAATTTGGTTTTTGATAAACCCAAAGACCCCAGCTTTTGGGATAAGTATTCACTATTTGACAAAAACTGCTGGGAAAACTGGAAACTAGTGTGGAAGAAATTAGGGCTTGACCCACATCTAACACCACATACCAAGATAAGATCTAAATGGGTTCATGATCTGGATATAAAGAGTGATACTATAAGTAAATTAGAGGAATGTAATATAGTTTACCTCTCAGACCTATGGAGATGGAATAAATTTATGTCCAAAGAAGAACTGGAACTCTTAATTGAACACCAGATAGATAGCTTTGACTATATTAAGTTAAAAAGTTTTTGTATTAACAAAACCAATGCAGTCAAGATTAGGAGGGAAGTAATAAATTGGGAAATCACCTTTACATTCAAGGGTTCTGATAAAGGTCTCATCTCTAAAATATATAGAGAATTGTCTCATATTTATAAAAATTCAAGCCATTCTCCAATCAATAAATGGTCAAAGGATATGAACAGACAATTTTCAGAGGATGAAATTAAAACTATTTATAGTCATATGAAAAGGTGCTCCAAATCACTGTTGATCAGAGAAATGCAAATCAAGACAACCCTGAGGTACCACTTCACACCTGTCAGATTGGCTAAAATGACAGGAAAAGTTAATGATGAATGTTGGAGGGGTTGTGGGAGGGTTGGGACACTGATGCATTGTTGGTGGAGCTGTGAATGGATACAGCCATTCTGGAGAACAATTTGGAGCTATGCTCAAAAAGTTATCAAACTGTGCATACCCTTTGACCCAGCAGCATTTCTATTGGGCTTATATCCCAAAGAAATCATAAAGGAAGGAAAAGGCCCCACATGTTTAAGAATGTTTGTGGCAGCTCTTTTTGTAGTGGCTAGAAACTGGAAGTTGAATAGATGCCCTTCAATTGGAGAATGGCTGAATAAATTATGGTATATGAATATTGTGGAATATTATTGTTCTGTAAGAAATGACCAGCGGGATGATTTCAGAGAGGCCTGGAGGGACTTGCATGGGCTGGTGCTGGGTGAGGTGAGCAGAACCAGGAGATCATTGTGCACGGCAACAACGGTACTATATGACAATTAGTTCTGATGGACGTGGCTCTCTTCAACAGTGATGTGTTTCAAACCACCTCCAATTGTTCACTGAAGAGGGCCATGTGCACCCAGGGGGAGGGATGCGGGGTGTGGACCACAACATAGCATTCTCATACTCCTTGATTGATGTTTGCTTGCATTGTGTTTCCTTTATCTGATATATCGTTTGTGTAGATAAGATTTTTCTTGCACAACAATGATAAGTTTGGAAATATGTATACATATATTCGATTTGCCAATATTTTAACATAATTAACATGTAGTGGATATCCTGCCATCTAGGGGAGGGGTGGGGAAGTTGGGGGGAAAAATTTGTAACAGAAAGCTATGTAAGGGTTATTGTTGAAGAATTACCCACACATATGTTATGCAAATAAAATAAAATTAAAAAAAAAGAAAAGAAAAAAAGAGGAAAATGAACTACCAGTGAGATAGAGAAGAGTCACAGCACCTAAAGTGCCATATATAGCCCTCTGAGATTACAACAAGAAAGCTGAGGCAAAGCAAAAATTGTGTTTTGTGTCTATAGGGATCTAAAGGAATCATTAGCTCAAGCCCATTCGTTGTATTAGTGACACTTAGCTGGTGTTAACTGACCCTCTACAAACAAGCTTATAAATCTGGTAAAATATGTCACTGATGTCCCAGTCTTTCGTTTTCTGAGTCCTTTCCCCATCTCCATAGCATCTTTTACAAAGTCATTAAGGAATTCTCTTCTCTTCCTCTCTTTCCTCAACCTTCCAAGAAATGTTATTGGCAAAATGCAATCTTGGTAAAATTCTTAGGTCAAGAAGTTTACATTTAAATGTGAACTTCAGTTTTGAATCAAGAAATTACCTTGTTCTGAAATATTTTCCCTTGAAGTCATATCCCTAATTTATAAGAAAAGGAATGACAGGGAAATTAACTTTAAAACTGTTACTATCAAATGTACTATTCCCTCCTCTCCCTCTAAATAAACCCAGTAATATCAGAAATATAGGAATGTGTTCATACTCCTACTCTATGGGTACTTATTCTCAATTTAGGGGGGCTCCATACTTTGAGAACCTTTAAGCCTTATTTATCTTGTAAACAGAGATAGCTTGAGCTAGCCATAGCTATCAAATGTCCTTGCCTCTTTAATTAAGATTTATGACTCAATGTCATGAAGGGTAAAACAACTCAAATGAGATGAGTTTTCTTGCTTGGATTGTCAAGGGTGTTTGGGGCTTCACGTCTAGGTTTCTCTCCTCATATGACCTCTCTCCCTTTCTCTTCCTTAAAGTATAAACATTCTTTCTACAAGTTTTCTTGGTGGATAGCCATGTACTCAAATATATGGGTGACCCAGAGTCATGATCTTTTTAATCTCCATTTAAGATTCCCCTCCCTTTTTTTCCCTCTCCACTTCTAAGTAAGATTTATTTCAGGACTTGATGGGATTATCATGATGGTTTAGTAGAATGAGGTGTTGGGTTAGAAATCAGATGGCCTGACTCTCTATCTGATATATACCACTTGCTGCCTGTGTATTGAATAATCCCTTTTCTGATCCTCAGTTTTTGTATATAATGAAGGTATAACATTTCATGATCTCTCAGTTCTTCAGTGATTTTAAATTTATGACATTATAATATTTAATCATAGAAGGAAAGGATTATAAAAGCTTAGGGAAACTGAGCCCTTGACATGAAATAAAGATTGAAATGTATAAATAACTAAAGGCAAGCTACACTTTTAACCCAATTTTTCGAATTTCCAATTGAATGTTCACGTAACTACATCACTTTTGTCTTCTGTTATAGTAATTTTAGATATCACATTTCTAGTGACAAATGTACATTTATAACAAATTTGTAGGTATTTCTCAAAATCGTTTTTACTCTAGTGTGAATGCTGAGTTTTTTGAGAAATGAATGAATGAATGATACAGTATACTCATATGTTTTGAACGATATATTTGATGAATAGCTCTACCTTAAGGTGAGCAATTAGATCATTATTCCCACTGCCTCCTCATCTCTACCACTATCATATGAAAGGAACCCAAAGCAACCATTTGCGTTAATGTAAAGCATATAGTATCAACTGAAGTCCAAACTTTCCACAGGGCAAGGTGGCTTCATAACCCTTACTTTGATGAACATTGTTGTAATAAAGAATTATTCTTTGGATGCACAGCATAGATATTTCCTTTTCTAGCATTTGATCTTTCTTTTATTTACTCTTAATAAAAGTAACATTTAATCTGGTTCTGAGACAAGGCACAGGAACTAACCATAAGCACAAAACTAGTAAAATAGTATATTAAAATGACTTTCAAAAATTTTGTTGTTCTGGATCTATGATGGGCACTAGCTAGATGGGAGGAAATGGTCTCAAAGGATATAGTAAAGTAAGTATTTAACAATTTATTATGTTAAAAGAAAAGGAGTTGTCTATCCTCTACACTTTGATTCTAGGGATAGGATGAAAGGAGACAGGGGAACTTAGTGGTTAACATAATAACAGTGATCAATATGTATATAGTACTTTAAAGTTTCCAAAGTGATTTATAGGGTTCTGATTACAGAGTTTATGCTTGATCTTACATAGTCCTGCATATAATTGCCCCTTATAGATGATCTTTCTAGACTGTATAGTTTTCCTCTTTGGTCTCTTCCCACAAAAATTAAAGAACTGAAACTCCTACCTCTAGAAACTTCTGATTAGTGAACGTTTCCTTTCTTTTGCCTATTGTCAGGATCACCACACCATGTCACTTTTTAGTCATGCCCAAAACATGCCATCATATATGTATCTTCTTTCATGTCCCACTTTCCCAAATCTTATTTCCCTATATGTTGAGTCTTCCCTAAGTATAACATAAGCTCCTTGTGGTCAAGGACTTTTTTGCTTGCTTTTTTTTGTATTCTCAGAGCAAACCTAAAAAAAAAAAAAAATTCATTCACTCATTCATTATTTCATTACCTCATTTAAGCCTCACAAAAGTCTTATAGGGTAAACATGCCTGCTATTAGTATTCTCATTTTATAGCTATAAATATTGAAGCTCTATTGTGTTAAATGAGTTGCTCATGGTAATAGAGTTTCTGATGCTATTTGCTCTTCTATATTGTTTCTGTATGGCAATTATAAAGGAAGGAAAGAAGGGAAAGAGATTAGGAGAAATATTGAAATGACAAAATAGAATCCTGATCCTCTTTAATAATATGATAAAGTGAGAAAAGGTGATAAAGATCAACTAGGCATATAAACTGATTATGTGATTTCACTGGTACAGAGAATTCTCTGGTGAGAAATTTCCCTCCACTAATGCAGATTACTATCTTCTCTGCAATTTATATTTTTGGAATTGCTAAAAAAAAAATTTGTCAAACTTGCTGCTCAAAGATCATGTTCAACTAGCAAAGTCCTAGTACAGCCCAAATAAGATTAAAATATACTTAAAAATGCTTACCAAAATAAATATATTATAATGCAGATAATGTTAATTTGTGGTTTTCTAAGTTAATTTGTGTCCCTCAGGGATCCACTTCTATCTTAGTTTGACACCATGGACCTAGAATGTGGAGAGGTTGTAACTTGCTGAAGGCATAAAACTATGACAGAGGAGTTGCAGGAGATCTTGTAAAATAGAGACTCACTCTTTGCTATGTTATGCTACATTTCAGAAATGGAATGATAGATGGAAGGACAAAGTAAAGGAAAGAAAAAAAGCAAGTTAGGGAGAATGATAAAGACAGAGAGAAAAAAAAAGACATGGATTTCTTTCATTTATTAAATCTTACTTGCAGATGATCAAAATATCTGATAGGAGGCCTAAACAACTAAACAATCAAAACCAAAAATATTTTCCAGTTTGAGAAATTGTGACTGAAAATTTTACATTTTATGATGTATTCACAATAAATGACAAAATTTACATTTGGAAAGTTGATTAAAAGATAAAAATAACTTCAATTCACCTTCGTGAGTGGCCTCTTAGGAATACCTTGTTTACAAAGTTATTTCAGGAGGCTAAGCAACTCTTTAAAACCAATGTCATGTACAAGGTCCTCTCTGGACATTGATTTTCTCATTTTATTATAACTAGCAAATACAACAATACAGTCTAGGGCACAATCTAAAAATACATTCATTCATGCACACATAAACAGAATTAAGATATTGAAAAACAAAACAAATGGTGAAATATTAAAAAATGAATTTAATTTAAAAAGTACTCTTGGCTTCTAAACCGAGGACTCAATATCCTTAATTGCCAAAGAAAAGATTCTTAATTTTGTGATTATACATAAATATCCTAGGTGTCATAAATTTTATAAATCTCTATTGCTTAGAAAAATTCAAATTAAAATAACTGAAATGCCACCTCCCACCTATAAGAATAGCATATATAATAAAAAAGGGAAATGAAAAATGTGGATGGAATGTTGGAAAACCAGGACATTAATACATTATTGATGTAGTTGTAAACTTTTGCAAGTATTCTGGAAAACAATTTGGAATTACACCCAAATGGCTAGAAAATTGTGCATAATCTTTGACCTAAAAATACCACTATTAAATCTATATCCTGGACAGAATTTTAAAAAGGGAAAAGACTTACATGTACAATAATATTTACAATTGTTCTTTTTATGGTGACTTAGAATTGGAAATTGAGGGAAGGTTAATCAAATCAGGAACAGCTGAAAATTTGTGGTATATGATTGTTATCGTCTAATATTGTTCTATAAAAATGGCCAGATGAATAATTTTTAAAAACCTAGAAAGACTTACATGAACTGATAAAAAGTGAATTGAACAAAATCAGGAGCATGTTGTACAAAGAAACAGCAATATTGTAGGGTGAAGAATTGTAAATAACTTAGGTATTCTTATCAATACAATGATATAAGACAATCCGAAAAGACTCATAATGAAAAATGCTATTTGCTTCCAGAGAAAGAATTGGCATTTTTTTCATACACACTGAAGCATACTGTTTTTCTCTTTCTTTCTTACTTTCTTTCTTTTTTTCTTCAAGTCTTCTACAAAATGACTAAAATGAACATGTTTTACATTATTGCACATATATAACACATCAGATTTCTTGTCTTCTCAGGGAAGGCTGAGGAGAGGGAAAGAGGAATTTGGAACTCAACTTTAGATAAAAGTTTAAAATTATCTTAAAATGCAATTGAGAAAAGTATAGCTTTTTTTTTTTTTTTACAGAAACATATGTATAGGAGCATACCATTCAATGGGGAATGCCTGTGATGTAACATTCTACATGTATTCTGCTTAGGAGAAGAAGCAGGAAGTTAAATATGAGAAAATAAGCTAAACAAGACATTCTGTAGAATATGAATTAACATAGCTATCATCTTCATCACAATTGCAATAAAACCTCAATTTATCAATGAAATAATCATCTTACTAGAGTTAACAGTACTTCTAGGTTGCAGATCATAACTTATCCAAACTCTTTTGTGAGGAAGGATAATTCTTTTTAATTCTTATATCAGATATCCATAAAGGACCTACTCAACTTATTTGAAGCCTTTATCTGGTACTTTTATCTTTCTGAGTACTTTTTGTTCTTTTTGATACAAGAGTATTACCTACTTCATTTAATATTTATATTATATTGTTATAATTATGCTTATATTTACTGGATTTTTATTTCAGAATATATATATGAATATTTTCAGAAAATTAATTTTCATAGTATACATGTCCTGGATTGTTCTCTTTATGATGCTTTACGATACATATGAATGCAAATCATTCATGGTAATATGCTAAAGGCTACTTATACCTACCATGTATTCCTTTACTGCTTTTTGGGTAAACATACAATTTTATTATTCTGAAGATGATGATATTCCATGATTTTTTTTTCTGTTTCAGGATATAATTTGCTGCTGTATATTTTATTAAATGTAATCTACCCTGCTATTTTCATTTTAGGTAAGTTTGGGTCTCCATACACTAACTCAGTGAACTTCCCATCTGAGTGGAAAAAAAACAAACTTTTTTTAACCCAAAAAAGATAAGTTTTATTAATAACTCAGTATGAATAGGAGGCTGGAAGAGAAACTCCTTTAATCTTAATTAAATTTGTCTCTGAAAATTCTACAAATTCTTTTCTTTCTGTTCAATTACAAGGAGGAAAAGAGGAAGAGGAAAAGGGGGAAAGAGGCAGAAGGGGGAGATAAAATGATTTAAGTTCATTTTTTTGATTAACACAGTGATATAGGTTATAGCTTTATAAATGTGTTTTTTTGTACCTAAAGATCCTGATCCTGCCTAAATCCATTCACTGTGAGGAAAATGGACAGCAGCTCCTGTACAAATAAGAGTCATTCAAAATTTATTAGTAGCCCAACCCTTCAGGGTACTGTGCAAAAGAAAGAAAAGATTGATCTCATAGGATTATTGGGAAGAAAAATTCTTTGTAAACTTTAGTAGGGTGTATATATTCCAAACCAGGGCTTCTTCAACTTTTTTCATTTCTGACGTCTTTGAGCTTGAGAAATTTTTACATGATACTAGGTATGTAACTATAAAAATAAGAAATCATAATTTCATGACCCCGCATTCATTTATAAAACTCCAATTTATAAGCTTTGTTACAAATCATTCATACTGATCTTGAGGGCAAGTACATGACCCTAGTTAAGTTAATTAATGCTGTTTGCCTCAGTTTTCTAACCTATAAAATAATCTGGAAAAGGAAAGACAAACTACTTTAGTAACTCTGTGAAGAAAACCTCAAATGGGGTCATGGAGATTCAGGAGTGATGGAAATAAATGAACAGTAATAAAAAAAAATTACTCCTGAGAAGCTAGCAGGTCTACTATATATGGGTACTAGATGAAATTTACTGATGGAAGCAAACAGGAAGAATCCAGTTTCTTGAATGTACTGCCACACAGCCAGTGATACAGGTTGTATCTGGAACACCCAATTTTGTCTTTAGTTACTCTCCCTTGCTATTATCATCCTTGCAAGGATGGGAAGGCAGGATTATCACAGCTTCCATTCACTGACACTTAATACTTTTCCTATGGTCTCTTCTAAATAATCAACTGATAAACATAGATGAAATTCCTTCTAAGTTCTAATGACTGTGATAAGGTACTAGAGATGCAAAGACAAAATTTTAATACCTTCTTCCCTTAAAAAGCTTACATTATTTCAGAAGAGACAACCTGAACATATTTAAGTATCTATAATATATGTAAAAATGCAAAATGATATATGTATAACTATTTGCAGATAGGAAAAGATCACATACAGAAAATGATGCTTGAGACTTCATCCCAAAAGAGAAGACAGCCAAGGTAAAATCAAAAAGAAAGGAAATGGAATTTTGTGAGTGAAATATTACACAAAGGCCAGCTTGAATCTAAAGTGATTAAAGAGAAGTAGCATAAAATAAAGCTTGAAAAAATAAATTAGCATAATCAATTATATTAATAACCAAATTAACAAAAACCATATGATTATCTCAATAGATGCAGAAAAAGCCTTTGATAAAATCCAACACCTATTCTTATTAAAAACACTGGAGAGTATAGGAATAAATGGGCTTTTCCTTAAAATGATTAGTAGTATCTACTTAAAACCTTCAGCAAGCATCATATGTATTGGAGTCAAACTAGAACCATTCCCAATAAGATCAGGAGTGAAACAAGGCTGCCCATTGTCACCATTATTATTTAATATTGTCTTAGAAATGTTAGCTTTGGCAGTAAGAGAAGAAAAAGAGATTAAAAGGAATTAGAGTAGGTAATGAGGAAACCAAATTATCACTCTTTGCAGATGACATGATGGTATACTTAGAGAACCCTAGAGACTCAACTAAAAAACTACTAGAAACAATTCACAACTTTAGCAAAGTTGCAGGATACAAAATAAATCCACATAAATCATCAGCATTTTTATATATTACCAATAAAGTTCAGCAGCAAGAGATACAAAAATAAATTCCATTCAAAATAACAGATGATAGCATAAAATATTTGGGAATTTATCTGCCAAGGGAAAGTCAGGAACTATAAGAACTAAACTACAAAACACTTTCCACACAAATAAAATCAGACCTAGTCAATTGGAAAAACATTAAATGCTCATGTGTAGGCTGAGCGAATATAACAAAAATGACAATACTACCCAAACTAATTTACTTATTTAGTGCCATACCAATCAAACTCCCAAGAAATTATCTTACAGATCTAGAAAAAATAGTTGCAAAATTCATTTAAAAGAACAAAAGATCAAGAGTTTCAAGAGAATTAATAAAAAAAAAAAAAGGCTGATGATGGTGGACTTGCTGTACCAGATCTAAAACTATATTACAAAGCAGCGGTCATCAAAACCATTTCGTACTGTCTAAGAAATAGAGTAGTGGATCAGTGGAATAGGATAGAATCACAGGACAAACTAGGCAATAACTAAGTACTCACTATTTGACAAAAACTGCTGGGAAAATTGGAAACTAGTGTGGAAGAAATTAGGGCTTGACCCACATCTAACACCACATATCAAGAAAAGATCTAAATGGGTTCATGATTTAGATATAAAGAGTGATATTATAAGCAAATCAGAGGAATGTAATATAGTTTACCTCTCAGATCTATGGAGATGGAATAAATTTATGTCCAAAGAATAACTGGAACTCTTAATTGAACACCAGATAGATAATTTTGACTATATTAAGTTAAAAAGTTTTTGTACTAACAAAACCAATGCAGTCAAGATTAGGAGGGAAGCAAAAAATTGGGAAATCATCTTCACATTTAAGGTTTCTGATAAATGTCTCATCTCTAAAATATATAGAGAATTGTCTCATATTTATAAGAATTCAACCATTATCCAATTGGTAAATGGTCAAATGATATGAACAGACAATTTTCAGATGATGAAATTAAAACTATTTGTAGTCATATGAAAAGGTGCTCCAAATCACTATTGATCAGAGAAATGCAAATCAAGACAACTCTGAGGTACCACTACATACCTGTCAGATTAGCTAAAATGACAGGAAAAGTTAATGATGAATGTTGGAGGGGATGCGGGAAGGCTGGGACACTGATGCATTGTTGGTGGAGCTGTGAATGGATCTAACCATTCTGGAGAGCAATTTGGAGCTATGCTCAAAAAGTTATCAAATTGTGCATACCCTTTGACCCAGCAGCATTTCTATTGTGCTTATACACCAAAGAAATCATAAAGGAAGGAAAGGGCCCCACATGTGCAAGAATGTTTGTGGCAGCCCTTTTT
This sequence comes from Myrmecobius fasciatus, assembly GCA_023553655.1. Lineage (NCBI taxonomy): Eukaryota > Metazoa > Chordata > Mammalia > Dasyuromorphia > Myrmecobiidae > Myrmecobius > Myrmecobius fasciatus. The sequence goes on from JAJPUD010002967.1 coordinate 114,612, forward strand.
GTAGTGGCTAGAAACTGGAAACTGAATGGATGCCCATCAATTGGAGAGTGGCTGAATAAATTATGGTATATGAATGTTATGGAATATTATTGTTCTGTGAGAAACAACCAGCAGCATAATTTCAGAGAGGCCTGGAGAGACTTGCATGAACTGATGCTGAGTGAGATGAGCAGAACCAGGAGATCATTATTCGCAGCAACAACAATACTATATGACGATCAATTCTGACGGACATGGCTCTCTTCAACAATGAAATGTTTCAAACCACTTTTAATTGTTCACTGAAGGAAGCCATATACACCCAGAGAGAGGGATGTGAAATGTGGACCACAACATAACATTCTCATACTCTCCATTGATGTTTGCTTACATTGTGTTTCCTTTATCTGATGTCTTTCGTGTAGATACGATTTTTCTTGCACAACAATGATAAGTGTGGAAATATGTATACATATATTCGATCTGTCAAGTATTTTAACATAATTAACATGTAGTGGATATCCTGCCATCTAGGTGAGGGGTGGGGAGTTGAGGGGAAAAATTTGTAACAGAAAGCTACGTAAGTGTTAATGTTGAAGAATTACCCATACATATGTTTTGGAAATAAAGTAAAATTAAAAAAAAAAGAAAAGTAAAGTAAATTGGAGGCCAGGTTTTGAAGAATTTTAAATGATTAACTTTAATATGTGTTTCATCAGAGAAGTAGTAGGGGATCATTCAAGTTTATTATGTAAGGGAATGACAGGGTCATAACTTTGCTTCATGAAAGATAGATTGAAAAAGATATGTCATAATTTTTCATCTTTCATTATGTGAAGATGCCTTGATATGCAACTGAATTGGATTTAAGTGAGATGCAGTTTCACAAAGTCATCACCCTCATTTTCTCTTCTAGAGTCATCAAAGGCCAGTAGCAAGACAAAAGTCAAGATGATCAGTATTTGACCAAGATGCAATGGATGATCTTAGCATCTTCTATGCCTGACCAAACTCTCAGCCTTTCACACAGACTACACAACAATTTTACCACAACCTTGTTGGAACAAATTAATCTCATCTGTCCATGGATGGGAAAAGTATGCAAGTACTGGGGGTAGACATCCTCTTAATTCAATGATGGATTTAAGTCCTGTTGATTACCCTTAATCTGGTTTAGCCCATTTGCTAAAATGGAAATAGAGAGATACAGATTGTAGAAAAAATAATTATGAGACTACTGTGATAGTCAAAGTGAAACATAATAAAGATTTGCAGTATGATAACATACTGAGTTGAGAAAAGAAGGAAAAATACAAAAGTTATTGTGGATGTTCTAGTCTGAATGTTCAACAAACTGGAAATCCTCTTCCTCTTTACCTCTGCATCTGGAGATCCCTAGTTTACATTCAATCTATAAAACAATCAGTCAAAAAAAGCTAATAGATATAAAAGGCAGATATAAAGGGTATTGTGGATCTTAAGGACTGAATGATTCCCTTACCTCGGATTCTCTTCCTCACATCTCAGCATCTTTGAATGGATCCATAGTTTCAATCAATCAATCAATAAAAAAAGATTTATTAAAAACCTACAATGTGGTAATTTTGGTGCTAGGCTATGGGGAACAAATACAAGAAGGAAGCTCAATTAAAGCATTATCTTCTGCCTTCTAACTTTCCTAACTCCTAACCTGTTAGGGTCTTACTAGCCATTCCCTTATGCTATTTTTATGTATTTTAAATATACTTATAGATGTAACAGGAATAATAATAGGCAACTGGCTGAATTTGGTGATAGAGACTAAGAAGGTGTCATTCAAAGCTTGTGAAACTGGATGATGGGAAGAATAGGGATATCTTCAATAAGAACTGGAAGTTTTGAATGATGGATGAATTTTTGGAAAAATATGAAGTCTATTTTGATTTGTTGACTCTGAAGTGCCTATAAGATGTGCAATTCGAATAGTCTTCAGCTTGTTTGTCACCTCTCTGCAAATGGCCTAGATTCCGTGTGGCTAGTCATCAATCCTTTTCCCAAACCTTGGAATCCCACTCTCCCTAAGGATTTACTAGAGGGTGATATTTCTAAGATGGCCCATGGGATGGCAGAGATTGTGGGCATTTTACTCAAAAGTACATTATGACTGAAAGAACTGAGATTCCATAGTACTTAAAGTAGAAAGGAAATACTGTTTATATAATCCTAAACCCTAATTTTAGAGATAAGGAAATCCATCATCATCATCATTGTCATGTGACTTTACACCCAGAGTACATATGAAAGAACTAAAAACAATGACTCAAAATCAGGAATTCTGAGTTTATCTCTTAACACTTAACTGACAGGATTAGAAAATCTTCATGTTGAGGCTTTAAGCAACCAAGGACATTTTTCCTAATGCTGCCTATGAGAAAAACGAGAGTAGACAAAGTATGGCTTTGATGTTCTTCTACTCCTTGTTCCCTTTACCCCCTCCTATTTGCAACCTCTACCTACCCTTCAAATACTCTTCTAAATAGCAAATGACTTCATCTGACTCCCTTGTTGTCCAGAGCCTCCCAGCTGTGGTGTCCATGGGACTTTCCTTTATTTGAATGTCAATTTGAGGAAAAGATAGTCAAAAGGATAGCTTCTGATGCTGTCATGAAAATAAACTCTAAAATCCAAAGATAGATCAGTTAGCAACAGAAATCAGGCAGTGTACTTAAAAGAAAATATAAGAAACTCTACTTTTTGTTACATTTTAGTAAGCAGCTCATCCAGATCTGATATATAGATGTCTTTGTGGGATAATTTTTCACTTTGGGGTTCCTAGAAAATTCTATTACCAATTTTCCTTTTTGGGCTTCAATTCCCACTTCTGTGACATGCAGATAATGCTTAAGATCCTAGCTGTTTGAAGGGATTTGTGAAACTTTGATAGTATTTATAAAGTCCTTTGAGATCCTATACTGAAAGATGCCCTACAGGGACTAGGAATCAGTAGCTGTTTGCCATACCCTTTTGCTATAAATGCCTTCTTTGAAATAACCTTGACTACTGCTCCAGGAACCTTCTACTGCACTTACACAAATGACACATCAATCAAAACTACTTCCTGTCCCTCGTCAGAATTTTTTTTTAAATTGTCTTGATCAACAGCAATTAATTGAAACTTTCAATCTTTCAACTAATATGAATCAATAAGAGTGTTTAAAAACATGCCAACAATTAAATAACAGTTTATGCTGGGAAATCCTAATTCCCACATGTGTTCAAAACACCTGTCGGCAGTCCTCCTCACCTAATTCTGTGTGACAGTACTACAGATGCTCCCCCAAACAGTTTCATCTGGGAAATGTCTTGGGCAAGTGGCTGGGGGCAACTCAACTGCCCATCTTTTCTCCCAATAAGCTTTTTCCTCAAATCATTGCTAAAAATATCCAATCCCTGAATATTTTGGTGCCTAATATTTATGAATCCCAAGTCCTTAATGCCACATGTCTAACATCTTCTCTAGCAAGGTGGTTCCTGTAGGAATAATTACCATGATGTACTTTTCTGACTCTACATGCTGAGTTTCAAATGAGAAGAATAGTTATTACTTGTGTTTTCAAGATAGGCACAGATTTCAAACTCTTTTCTTTTTCTTTTTTCTTAATAATAAGAAAAGCAAGACTGAGGGGTAGGATAAGCATAAAAATTTGCAGCCTTAAAGACTCTTGCAAGTTTATTCCAAGCAGTTAAGTTTTTTCAAAGTTAAGGAATAAGTTTTGTTCAGTCACCACTGATAGCCTTTGCCAGAAAGCATAACATAAGATGAATATTAAAAATTTGCACCACCTAGTGTCCTTTGAATGACCACTGCATCCTTTTGTAAAACTGCTCGTCAGGCTCAGTCACCCATCAAAGCTAGACCACCTTACCTTATACAGAAACTGCATGTTCAAAAACTGGAAACAGTTGACAACATATACAATCTCCATACACACAAACACAGAGCAGAACATTATTTCTGAGGGCTAATATGGAAAATTGGGAAATTTGTAAATAGCTTTGATTAACTCACACTGGAATGAGAGAGGCTATATATTTTATTTGAGGACATGAATGCAAAAGATTTTTAGCACTGTTGAATCCAATGCTTTAAGTATGTTTTAGGGAGGATACTAACAGGACTCTAAAAATTAAAATATTTTGTTATGTTTTTAATGCTGATAATGATAAATATAACCTAAGAGCTAACATCTATATTAGACATTATTAATCTGAGATTTATGATTTGGATTTTAGGGAGTCAGTTAATTTGGGTGGCAGAATATGTTTGCATAATATAGAAAAAACATACAAATCACTACATAAATCAATATACCTTCACACACATGTATACTACACACATACACATACTATATATGTGTATATAATTGTGTATGTGTGTATATATATATATATACATGCATGTATATACCTTAATATACACACACACACATATATATATACTTTCTTATATACACTAAACACCTACATACTTGCATTTATACACCTATATTATATACATATTTTAAATCTCATCTATCAATCATCTATCTAAATATTTTCACTCTTTTCTAATGCTTAAATGTCATTTCCTTAAATTATTTAAAAACATTATTTTAGAAAGATGTACATAGATTTTTGCCATGACACATAAAAGTTTAAGAGCTCACCATTTATAAAGAGTTTTAAGATTCATAAAACTTTTTTGAACATTTTAATCTCATGACATTATTATTTCTATTTTACAGATTAGGAAATTGAGGTTGATACAGGTTAAATGACTTACCCAGGACTGTATATCATTTATCTATCAACTATCAGAGAGGGATGAAAACTCTACTCTTCCTGAGACCAATTTTAGCATACATAAGATACAAGTCTGAAGATAATAAATCAATTTGCAATCCTATATAAATAATAAACACTTATTTAGTAGCACTTATTTTGTGAAGAGAAAAATGCCAGACATTGGAGGCAGATACACATTTTAGATTAGACCTGGTCCCTTCCCAATAGTTTATATTCATTCCATTTAGAGACTCAGATCCCAGACTGTTAAAGATAGCACAGTCTAGATTGTTAGTTGGTTTGGAAACTGATCTGACAAATTCTATTTGTAAGATCCTGGTCAGGTCCCTTTACTTTTTAGCTATGAAGTTTCTAAGATAATAAGTGTCAAAAAAAAGGTCCAAACCTACATTATAAGAGAAATTTCCTTACCCAGAAATTCTCTATACCAATGAAATCGCATGTTCAGTCTTTATCCCTTGTAAATGGCCATAATATAAAATATTACATAATTTGTACTTTAAAACTATAAAAATAAAGTGCTATATAGTGCTTTGGATTAATGATAGTTCTGTAATCCAGGTACCCTCTAGAGTCTATAATTTTCATTCAATTAGTATTTAAGGGCAATAATTCAATATTTATAGGGACAGGGACTGGACCTGTGATTTCATTGATATAAGGAACACCTGGGTAATGAAATTCCTTTTGCCAATATAACAGCAACTTCTTTGCCAGTTATAATTATAGAATATTACTCAGAGACCACTGAGAAGCTGAGACTGACCTAGACACAATATATGCCAGAAGCGGGAACTAAATTCGACTTTTCCTCTATTTGAGTTGGGCTCTCTACTATGACATTCTGTGCTTCAATTCAATATATATACTTCAAAATAGATAAGACATTATCTACATCAAATATCTGCAATTTCTTTGATGTGGTTACTTTCTTGATCAATTAAAACTGAAATCCCTTTGGTTTTAGTCCTTACAATGTTCAAAATGCACACTATGACAGCCAGCCCTCTGATAAAGAACCTCCCTGAAATTTGTGCTGATAGTCCTTAAGAACTATACAGACAGCCCATCCCCGAGTCCTTGGCCAGTCTTATAGCTCAATGAAATTTAGCAGAGATTGTGTTTAGTGGAGGATTAAGGAAGAAATGAAACTGAAACAAAATCCACTATTTTATATTTGGGGAGTCTAGGGACACAGAAGCAAATTCACAGAATGCCAGCTGACTGACCTGGTCATTGAATAAGAGCCTGGTGGATTAGGAAGCTCTGGTCAACAATCAGTTACTGTTTTTTTTTTTCTTTACCAACTTTCTGTGTGATACTGGGAAAATCATTTCCTCAGTTTCTTTATCTATAAAGTGAATGGATCAGACAAAATGAGTCATTCATATCATGTCAGCTGGAGCAGAATCATAAAATATTTAAGCTGGGAGGAAACTTAAAGATCATTTACTTCACTCCTTTAATTTTGTAGAAGAAGAAGCTGAGACTTATAGAGAATCTTTACGAAATCAGCAAACTATTAAATAGAAAAGCTGGGCTGCAAACCCATTTCTTCTGATTGCAGTTCTAGTTCCCTTTCCAATACACCATAAGCTAAGCATTTTCTGAGCCTAGGTCTCGATTCCCAAATCTATTGCTTTTTAAGAATGTCCTACTTTCCTATATTGGCCAATAAACCATGTGCCACCTAGTGAAAAGTCTTTAAACTCCCATAACTCAAACAAGACCAATTGCTATCTGATCAATTCCCTCTTGTGATTAAACTGTGAGCTAGACATTCATTTAAGAGAGATCAGGTCATAAGGAACAAGCTCTTTTCATTGTTTGCATTTGCTTGAAGGAGCTCTGGGGCAGGGTTGGAAGTTGATACTTGAATCAATCAATCAACATTTATTTCTTATGCACATGTGTGTGTGCCAAGCACGGTAGTAAGTGTGGGGATACAGAGGCAAAAATGAAACAATCCCTGCCTTAAGGAACTTTATAAATAAGTATTGACAAAATATAAATACAATTTGGGGGGGGGGGGATACAGGAAAGACACTAGTAGTCAGGGCCTAAAATACTTTCAAAATCCTCCCAGATCTCCTTTATCATCTACTATTAACAAAACTCCACTAACAGAACTCTACTTGAAGGTGCTTAAACATATTAAAATGTAAATGTTGAATTAAGTAGAATACTATATAAAAATCAGTCATTAGTCTGAATAACATCTTTAATGGGGGGCAGGGAGAGGAGAGAGTTTTAACTTGGGGAGACATTCATTCATTGCAAAACTAAAAAACAAGCCAAAAAACAAAACAAAACAAAAACAAACAAACAAACAAACCAAAAGTGCTTGTAAAGTTCTACTTTGCTAACCTCACAATTTTGCTTGGGCTCTCTCTGTCCTGCTTGAAGAAGAAAAGAATGGCATAAATTTTTAATGATATTAGAATGGGTAACTTGAGATTATAAATAAAGCAGAACATGAAAGGCACTTCTTCAAGAAATTATAATATCTCTCTGTGTTTCTCTCTTTCTTTATCTGTATTTGCCTCTGTCTCTGTTTCTCTGTCTCTGTCTCTCTCCCAATATATGTGTATATATATGCATCTGTTTTTTTTGTTTTGTTTTGTTTTTTTTTCTTATTTTGAATGTTAACTTCCATCAGTTTGATGACATAATCCTGCTCTATTACAACCTATAGGAGTTCTTCAGTAGATGAAAAAAGGGATTTGACAGAGGGCAGGAATTATCTTTTGATCTTTCTGCCCTCAGGGTTTAGCACAGCCTGGAACTTAGTAGGTACTTAAGAAATGTTTTTTGATTGAAAAGAGGTGCAATATATACCTCAAGCGTTTAAATAAAAGCAAAAAATAAAACAAAATAGGCAAGTTCTTGCTTTTCTAAGAGTAGGGGAAATACCATGTCCTGTCTTTTACAATAAAACCTCCAATATTACCTACCCACATAATGCACTGATAAATCCAGGTACCTCCTGATCTTTTTAAATGGTCATAAGTGGAAGATTTCCCTTTTGACAAATTTGTAGTTTCAAGTCTCTAAGCAAATTAAAATAGTCCTTTGTTTAGAGACAGGTGCTCCCCTCACCTAACTTAAGTCATTTCCCTACCCTCCAAAAAAAATTCCTGAGAAGTATTTTTTTTTCTTGTTGGTTTGTTTCGGTAGGTTTTTGTTTTTCGTACAATAGAGTTTTCTTTTGACATAGGAAAAGCCAACAGCTTTGTCTCATAAAAAAAAAAAAATAAAATAAAAAGGTAAAATAATTCCTTAGGACACACTTCATGGAAATTGTTATTTGAAGGCAGAAAGTAGTATGCTCTTACAATACTAGTCAACCCCAATTTAGAATACTTTAATCTCCTATTACAACAGTACACTGAAAGAAAAGAAACACAAACTTGATAACAAAGCAAGCTATTTAAAAAGTAAAACAGACTGAGGAAATATTTTATGGAAACCAGTATTTTTGCAAAGTTTTAGGTCTCTAATGTTGTTTAAAAAAAGAATGAATAATTTTATGTTCACACTTATGTGAATAAATTACCTTAATTCCTTTGCTTTTTTTAAAAAAAGAAACCACTACTACTTAGTATTTATCTTAGGAATGTTTTATATATCATTTAATCTCAAACTTATTAAAAACAAAATTTCCATTTTTACTATGCTGTTTTTTATATACTAAAAATGATTATTTTTCCCCTTTCACTTTCAACAGTTTCTCTGTGGTCCTTTTTATTCACAGCACTGGTTGCTATTTAGAATGGTATTCAGCAAAAAGCATCCTGAGCAACAAGACAAAACAAGATGTTTTCAGATTTGAAAACATTCTATTTCTTCTGTCCCCCCAGAGCCCTTTTACCCTCATCCCAAGATCCAACTCACTCTTCCTCTTCTTTCCTTCAAATAATCATAGTAATAACTCTCTTCCAGGATGTAAAGATGAATTAAGTGTCTCTTTGTTTTAAGAAATAGCTTACTATATGTAACAGAATAAAATAAAATGAAAAATGGAACTATTATTTTTTTATATTATAAAACTGAATTGTTTCATTCTAATCATTTTCTATAACTGACAGAGCCTCCCAGATGCAATTGGCTTAATGAATTTTCTTTAAAAAGACTTAATGGTAGAATACCCTCCCCATTCCAATGAAGAGGTTAACTAGTTCTTCCCTTTCAAATATGATATCCCATATGCCTTACCTCAATTGTAGCTTAAGTTGGCAGAAAAATTTACCTAAGAACTTTCTATCTTACCTTTCAGAAAACAAACAAACAAAAAACCAAAAATCACCATATATTAACCATACTCCATCTGGTGGCAGTAAAAGTTGATTTTCTATGAGCATGATGCATGTTTTAGTTTGGATTTCAAATCTGGGCTTAACTGAAGCCTATTTCTTTCCAACTTTTTATTTCTGGGTATGAGTTAAAATTCTAATGTAGAGTTCATTTGAGGATTAAATGCACATGGACACATATGTGTTTATATATGTTTATGTGTATGTGTGTGAAGTACTTACAAACTCTAAAATACTAGATAAATGTTTACTACTATTAGTATTATTTTATTGGAAAGTTCATAAAACATCAAAGAGATGATGAGTTTTAGGCCTAGACCTTCCATTTCCTTAAATAACTGTGTGACTTTGGTTAATTCATTTAATCTCTCTAGGCCTCAGTTACCTGATGGTGTCTACCAAGTGAATATAAGGGTCTGTAAGTCAGTGCTTACCTGCTTAAAGAATCTGTGTTCACCTATGTCTTTTCTAGGCATTTTTGAGAGCTGCCAATCACAATTTGACATCATCTCCCAAGGAGGAGCCCTTTCAGGTTGCTACTTTCTTATTGAACTTCCACTAAAGTCCTATTTGAATTACTGAGGTGTGGAGGTGAACTATGAATTTTGATATTGTGCCTAGAGAAAAGCAAGCTGTAGCAGGTCTCCACTAGACTAAAAAGATTTGAGGAATCAGCATGATGAAGGATTGCATATGAAGACTGGATTCAGGAAGCACAGATAAATTTATCCCCAGAAGGATGATCACCAGATGATAGAATGCACATAGAGATTCATTAAACTCCCTTATCAGGGGTGAAAAGGTTACAGCTTACCTGAATAAATAAAATAGGTTCACAGTATAAATTTAAGGTATTGATGCCTATGCCACCACTTACAACTTCTATAATTCTAATCTACAAATAAGATTTTAATATCTATTCATTCCTCCCCTCAAGCAATATTAAAACACATATATCAGAAAAGTAAATAAGTCATGCTATGATTTTCAAACAGTTATAACATGTCTTCCACATTTTATCTTTAAATATAATCCACCTTCAATATAAATATAAGTATTCAAATATATTCCTTTTCTTTTATAACTTTTCATATTTTGTTTTATATTTGTAAAAATATTATTCTGAGAAGGATCTATACACAAGATTATCAAAAAGCCATGATACAAACACATACACACACAAAGGTTAAGAACCTCCAAACTAATTGAGGATCAAAACCAAACTCTAAATTGTGGAAGATAATATTCAAAATACCATTATCCAAGGGCTTGATGGACACTTCAAGTAATCATAATGACTGCTTTGCCTTGGATTCATTTCCTGGCTCTATTTGTAGGCCTATAACCCATCTTCTATAATGCCATTTCCCTTTGAACTCATCCCAAATGAGAAATTTTAATCCAAAAAACAGCTGAGTTTTCCATAAAGTCTTTCCTTTATACAAATATGCTTATCGTGATGCTTTCTCACAATGCATTGTGATGTATTCTCACAAATTCAGGGGCTGATTGGCAGGCCACAGAGAATACTTTAACCAAGATTTTCTAATCCAACAAGAAATTTCCCTTATTGTTTTATAGGCATAGGATATAGATATAAGATTTTCACCAGAATAGGGTCCTCTTGATTAGGAATCTCCTCTACTAATGTAGATTGATACCTTTATTATAATTTATAGCCTAAAAGAGATGCCTAGAACACTTGTGGTAGCTAGGAGGCAAGGTGGATAGTGTGCCAGTGCTTGAGTCAGGAAGATTCATCTTTCCTAAATTTAAATCTGACCTCAGACAATAGCACTGTTACTCTGAGCAAGTCACTTTATCCTGTTTGCCTCTTTTTCTTCATCTATAAAATGATTTAGAGAAGGAAACAGAAAACCACTTGAATATCATTCCCAAGAAATTCCCAAATGGAATGATCGAAAAGAATAACAAAAGAACCTTGAGAGATGAAACTTGATTCTAGGTATTCCTAGCTCTCTATCCCCTATGACAAACTACCTCTAGACACCATTTATATCAACTAAAAATTGGAGCAAGTCAGAATCCAAGATGAATACTCATCACATATACTATTTCATTTTCCTCATTTTTGAAAAAGATTGTCATAAGTTACTGATCATTTTCCAGCCTTAGAAGCCATTATTTCCAGATTTTTTCACAAAAGGCACAATATCAGTAGTAGATCCTCTTGTGAGCTATCGCTATGAATTTTGGCACCTGGAAAAAATTCAATTTGGGGAGGTGAGAGATAGAAAACTCAGAGCATATCCCTCTCCATTGCTATGAATTCTAGGTCTTCTCTACCCCAATTTGTATGTCTCCTTGTTTGGGAACATTTTGCCAATGGCAAGAGAAGGAACCAAATAGGCGACAAGGAGAAGGACAAAAAAGGAGAGAGAAAAAAAGAAATCCCAAAGTTTTGCTTATGAGTTCACTGAGGGAAAGTGGAAGGAGGGACAAAAGACATAGTGAGAGGAGAGTTTCCTGAGTAAACTTGTAACTCTAAATATTCCTTGTCTCCTCTTAAGGAGCACTTTCCAAAATCACGGCTGAGTTTTGCACGGACTTCTGCTGCAGTACAAACTGAGTACATCAACACCCGTCTAATTCTGAAAATTATCTATACACACAGCATGTATATGTGTACACACACAATAAGACCATATGAGGCAATGTGGCACAAACAATTAAAAGTTCTTTGGAAAGTAGAAATGCAAAATGGAACGAATATCTATTTTCTATAAATGAATCAAGCCATCTGCCTCACAAGAGCAGCAGCAGGAGTACCCAAAACAGCAGAAACAGCAGCCTCTGGTGTTAACAATCTATTCTCAAATCTCATGCTCCATATTTCCCCAGCAAATATGCCTAAAAATATAAGAGATACAACAAATAGTCCCCAGAGACCTGCCATTGCACAGATAGAGTGTTCAATCAGAGAGTAAAATTTCCTATTGAAATTTTAAAATGAAGAGAGACAGAGACAGATAAACAGAAAGAGAGAGAGACAAAGGTCTTATTAGGAAGCAGAATTCTGAATTGTAAGTGTTACTCCAAGTCTAAAGTGCATCACCCTGGATGCTGATCGAATGCTTGTTTTTGTACCACATGGCCAAGCTCTGAGGATGTTCTGAATATATTTAGAGATTTCTTTATTCTCTTATATAACCCTCTACCATTCGATATCTATCTCTATACATGTATATATATGTCCACACATATATCTTCTGTCTGATGTTCATATGCAATTCCTTCTTGCATTTTTTTTTCCTTTTCCTATCACCACCAGTTAAAATAAAAGAACAAAAATGAAATAAAACAAAATCTGAAACAATCTGATCTACTGAATTTTCCCTTTTAACACCAACACTTTCACATTTCAATAAGGCTAAATACTATGTTTGATTAAAGCAGGTAGGCCACATTTTTAATGGTATCTTCAAGCAATGAGATAGGGGACTCTTTCCATTTGTTGCTACATGTGTATTGATAATGATGACAACTATAATTATGTTAATTTATACTTTAATACACGAAGAATCAGGGATTGTATGAGTGATGCAATCCCTCTAATGACACAGAATGGAACTTCCTCTATATCTTAGTAATTGGTTATCATGAGTCACCTACCCATCATCCCTCCAAAAACAAAAACACCAACATCAACAACAATTATCAATCCATAACCAGCATTCTCAGGACAAGTCCCGTTTTATTTCACTAGGCAGTCACGGTTAGACCACAGATACTTAGCCTGTCCCTCTCAAGTACTTCCAAATATTTTCAGCTTACACTTTTCTAGAATGTATTTTGAGAACCCAGGCAAACCCCTGTGCCATAATTGGGTATCACAAGACTGCAGGAGAGATATCTGATAAATACTATTTTAATAGCAATGGTTAATGTTTATGCAGTACTTTATATTTTATAAAGTGCTTTCCTCACAATAGTCCTGAGAATTAGCAAGTAGATAAACTGGTCATGGAAGGGCATCCCCTAATTAGAGTATATGGTGTAGAATGCTTGGAGAAAGTTACTCACACTACTTCTATGCTGTTATTAGTACAAAGAGGCAAAGAGAAAAGAAGAGGAAATGTATTATTCCATTACAGGCTGGTCAAAATGGACAATCTAATTTAATGGGATACTTGCCCTAATAGCCCAGGAGTGATCTGAATATAGTAAGATGTACCTAAAGTTCTTTGATAATGCAAATATATGTTCCTAGAATTCACAGTGTATTCCCTCCCCCACTTTATTACATTCTTTGGAGCTCAAAGGAATCTTACCCATATTCCTGTTCAAGATGGAACTTTTGTTAACATCAGCTTCACTTCCCTGGATGATCAAGGTCTAATGAAACAAATTTACTGTTGGGGACTGGGAATCTGATGCTCCTCTCTTTCTCTACCAATTCTATCTTTCCTACCATACTTTCAAGGATAAAGAATCTGCATTGTTTTAAAAGCAGAAACTAAGGTCAGCATTGAAAAGTGGAGAAGAGATGAATATAACTTAACAAATATAAAGCAATACTATAAAAACAGCAGAAAAACTTTCAATGATATTTCTCCATAGAAATGTCACAGGATCCACCTCACATTTTCAGATGTCATCCCTTTTAGAAGGAAGAGCAACACCTGGGAAAAGTATGGGGTTTGTTTTCCTCATGACATTAGGTGAAATTAAATCACCATAAAGAAAATGATTAGATATAAGAAATGGCAGAGAAAGAGATAATTCTTATGTTAAGATGTCAGAATGTAAAAGAATGTAATTAAAGACAAAGTCCTTATTCTTAAGATGTAAGGAGCTCAAAAAAATCTTGATTTAGAATGTAGACCACTGATAAAAGTAAAGGCTGCTAGGATGTAAAATCTTCTAAGGGGTTGGAAAGTATGAGGCATAATCAAATATGCAGAAACTTTAATCCCACACAGGCCCTTAAGGCACGAATATTTAGTGAAATGGGAATAAGATAAGTGGTAGGCATTAAACATGGAAAGATGAAAGAATAAATAAAACTAAATGGATTGATGTACTTGTGTACTTTTAGATGACAACCTCATTCATCCTCCAAAAAATTCTTCTCTGGTATCTTATGCTATACAAACAACTTTGAGTTATAATCATCAAGCAGAAGTGCTGTAATGTCCTCCCAACTGAAAAAAAACTTCAGGTTGTCACTGCAAATGGATATTGCATATCACCACAGAAATACATCTCTTCTTAGATATAAGACCAAAGGAAGCCACCATGGATCTCAGAGATCCTGAAGAAAATACTCTTTAACCTACAAACACCAATAGCATATAGAGCACAGCTCAAGCTTTTCAGAAGGTTGGCCACTAGGTGATAAATGTTTTTTTTTTTTTTGTTTGTTTTGTTTTGTTTTGTTTTTTGCTTTTGTTTCTAATCATAGCAATTCATGAAAATCAATTGCAGGGACTATGATATGGTATGTAGAGAGAGTGTCCATATCATCATCAGAATCCTGGTTTTCTTGAAGTATTGAAAAAAACATTATTAAACTACACAATAATTATCAATTTTTTGTACATATGGAAAGTCAGGGGTGAGGGAAAGTGTCCAAAGTGACTAAACAGGTGACCTAATTAAAATAAAGTCATTATAAACTATACTCACTTCCTAAGTTTGTGTTTTGTTTTGTTTTGTTTTTTTCCTTCTCTATATACACTGAGTTGGTTGCCTTTGATGCAGTTTTCTAAATACAGTATAGGAATCATAGATGTACCAGTGAATCTGATTTAAAACACACACACATATTAAAGTGATGAACAAAAACAATCAGCATGACAAGTAGACATGGATTCAATTAACACTTGGCAGGTCAGAAATAAATTTTAAACATTCTGCTTTTAAGATGGAAAGTGTTAAATACATAGTAGTCACAAATAACTAATATGCATCTTCAGCATGCTGACTGGCAGTCATAGGAACCTGACTAGGCAATTCTCATACTAACAAAGGAAGAAAAGCAGTGTGTTTCTCTTGTGCTCCTATCCTCAATACATCCTACCTCTCCTCCCATAGGTCTTCTTTAAAAACAATTAGCATGAACCATCTAGAAATATTAGTATAGATTCTCAGTGAAATATTTATTAACTAACTGGGGAAGAAAAGGAAAAAAAAAGCAAAAGGAGTGGGACAAAAAGAAAAAAAAACAATCTGCAAGCAGATATTGCCTTGGGTAAAGATAACAAAGGTCACAAGTGAGAAATGCCATTGAATGATATTTTCTTTGTCAAAACATTCCTCAAATGAAATGGGGAAATGGGTCATAGAATCACAGCTTTACAGAAAATCAGAGGCAAAAAGGACCTTAGAAATCATATAGTCCAATCTGACTTTTTCCAGTATTCTATTATTGGTCATTGGTGAAGACAAAGTCCCAATGGACATACACCTTGGAGTTCAAAGAGATCTCAGAACAAAATGCATTTCTCTTGGACAACCTGTAATGACAGACCTTTGTTCATCAAGATTCACATAAAGGTAATGAACTCCCTGTCAACATCAGAAAAGTGTGTTCCTTTCTTTGATATAAAACCATGGGAAATCACCATCAGTCTCAGAGACCCTGAAGAACACAGACATAATCTTTGACCTGAAAACACCAATAGAATACAATGCACAGCTGCTTGATTGTTTAAGAACCAAATGGACCATGGCTTTGTGTTTTTCAGAAGCCATCTCCTTGCTAATTTCTTCAGGGATCTCTGACACAGGCCAAGAAGAATGGACTACATGCCCCAGTGAATGAAATGTTACAAGAGAATTATTAGTCAGAGTTATCATTCCATCCCATGTGGCCTGAACATTACTATGATCTGTGCAAGACATTTGTTGTAAATAAAAGCCTGTAGAGTGTGCAGTATGTTTTCTAGAAGCCCTTTAAAGGACAGCTTGAAGATAAGAGGTGCTAGCCTGAGTTTCACAATCAGTGAAAACTCCACTCCAGGAGGCTTTTGGATACCTTTCCTGCCCTTGTTTAGAGTTTTCTAGAAAACAATTACACAAACCATAATCTTAGTGCTGGAGGGGTCAGTTACCGGAGTTAAAGGGCTAGAACAGATGGGACTCCATGCAGAACCCAAAATAAGGTAAAAAGTAGAATTTCTGCTACAGCATACTATTTTTTAAAAATGGGGGTGGAAAGAAGTCTTTAAAAGTATTCCCCATACTTTATTTTTTGTCCACCCATAGTGAATAGAATGGCTAAAGCATTCTGTTTTCTTGCAGCAACTGTACTTTTACATGCTCCATAGTATGGTGTCAGAGGTACTCTATTAACTTTCTTTGCTTTTCTAAAAGATTGCTCCATTAAAGACAAACAAACTAAACTTTTGGATATGTAATGCAAAAGATTATAAATCAGCTAGCTTGATCTAACAATTTTTACCTTCCTCTACATTCTAGGAAATAATGCCTAGACTCAAACCAGGCTTTAGAAAACAACAACAACAACAAAACGGTATTATATTAGTTCTGTGCTCAGGTTTTCCCTTTCCACCACTGTGGCTGGTCTTCCAACCTCCCCCTGCTATTTACACGAGGTTTAGTGAAACAAAAGAGAAGGCAAGAGGAACAACTGTGCTTCATCACACACCAGACAGCTATAGGATAAATTATTTCTAGTAGTAACATTTTCTAAGCCTAATCAATAGTCGAACTGGCTTTGGAGGGGGAAGGGAAAGGAGACATTAGAAAAGTAGACTCCTACTCATTTTATTTGGATAAGAGAGGAAACATAGAAAACCCAGCTATTTATCACCCGAACCTGCTCATTTATTAAATAGATCCCTGTCTTGCCCTTAAGTTGGTTTTCCATGTCTTCCCTCAGGTAGAACAGAAACCAATTGCAAAATGACACACAGCTGGAGCCCAACAGTTCCAAGCAAAAGGTGTCTGCATCTCCGGCCCCAGAAAAGCCGAGCTTTCTCTGCCTTTCCATAAGGCGGCGGGACTACACAGCAAGGACTGAGATCCCGGGTGACAAGACCACTAGGGGTTGAATACGGAGGAAAGAAAGGCCAGGTCACTGGACTGGCAGGCCAATTGCATAGTCCTCTCCTTGTTTGGCAGGATCTGTTGAACCAGGCAGTGAAACATCCAATGAACACAGGCACACACCCAACCTCGGAGGAAACCTCTGCTGAGCTTGGGGGGAACAGGATGCCCTAAAGAATGCTATACCTTGGAGAGGAACAGGGGATGCCCGAGATATGGGAGGGGCACGGCGAGAAGGAACTCCTGCATTGACATTGCTTTCCGGAAGCTCCGTTTACCTTCGCCCAAAATCAGAAAGCCCAAAATAGGGGAATGTTCAGGTTAGGTTGTAAGTCACTCGCTCAGACCACCTTTCCATCCAAAGCCAACTAACCCCCATTCTCGTCCCTGCCCTCCGTAGAAAGTCCTGGGTAGCTTAACTAAGGGTCAAGGAGATTGGGTGCATCGGAGTCTTTTTCCTCCCCGGGCTTCATAACGTTTTTTTTTCCACATCAGAAGAGAAAGAACCCAGGGTCGGGAAAGAGGAGTTTATAGGGCTACCTTCTCTGCAGTGATTCTTCTCCCCAGACTTAGAAGGAAAGTAAAGGGTGAAATGAAAGGGTCGCGGAGAGAGGGTTGGGCAGATGTTCAGGCTGCTGCAACTTGTAGGATTGCCGCAGATGGCAAACTTGGGCACTGAGGCTAGGGTCTGTCCTTACCCTCGGACCGACAGCCCTGGTTGCAATGGAAACCCACTTAGCTGCTCCTGGAGCTGCGGGACGCAACTTGTCAAGAACACACTGAATGTTCAGATCTGGCTCCCTTCTCAAGGTTCTCTTTCTCCTCCCTTTGCCTCCCCACTGCTTCCCTTACCTCGGACAGCCGCAGCGCCTGCAACCCAGCAGCAAAGCCCCAGCAAAAGGAGCCGGCAGAGCTCCACTGGACAGCTGCCTCCGCCGCCACCTCCTCCTCCGCGGACTGCTCCCCCCATGCTCTGTACTCCTCCTCCTGACTCCTCTTCAGCACTCCTGGTTTTCCTTCGGGGAGAACGGGAAGGAGAGCAAGACAAACAGAGAGATGGAGAAATGGAAGAGTGTGAGTCCTCTCTAAGCTCTCCAGTGATTATGATCCTCAGCTTGTCCCTGAGTCTACAGGACGTGGATCCCCGAGCTCGATGCTGGCTGAAGACCCAAAAGGAGCGCTGCCCCCATCCCTTCCCCTGCGCGGGGAAACCGTCACAGCCACAGCTGCCGCCCGCCTCTGCTGCTGCCTTTACCCTACTCGGCAACGCTGAGCATCTCCCAGCTTCCGCACATTGCTGCTGGGCTTCAGACTACAGGAGCGGAGGAAGGAGTCCGCATTCCTAATGAGAGCCCCCCTTTTCTCCCCCAAGTTCTTCTCCTCCCCACAGTAGCAGCAGCCAATGAGCCGGGCCTGGGCGGGACTGACTAGGAGGAGGAGGAGGAAGAGGATGAAAAGGAACAGAAA
The DNA here is from genome assembly GCA_023553655.1 of Myrmecobius fasciatus. Classification (NCBI taxonomy): domain Eukaryota; kingdom Metazoa; phylum Chordata; class Mammalia; order Dasyuromorphia; family Myrmecobiidae; genus Myrmecobius; species Myrmecobius fasciatus. Next base: position 133,229 of record JAJPUD010002967.1, read on the forward strand.
TTGGTACCCCAACCTTTATATAGTTAGGAAGAATCAGGTGCGTGAGACAGTTATTTCCATTCCAGGAGGGAGAGTTCCTTCCTCTTCTCCTACCTCACTGTTTTCTCTTTTCAGAGATTATCCTCATACCTACAAGAATTAATAAACCCTGAGGAATAAATGAAGGGGGTAAAGGACTGCAGAAGGAGACTGAAGTACTAAGTATTAAGGAGACCTGGTGGTCCGCTCACACGGGGATACAGTGGGGGCGGGAAAGGATAACCTGCTGCCTCTGGCTTTTTCCCTTTTGACATGGAATATGAATTTTCCCTCTCAAAGTCGGCTCCATTTGCTTTATGAACTTTGAGTATTGTCTCTGTTTACTGCTGTAAGCTCTCTCTCCATAACTGACGGACCAAAAATCATTTCTGAATTTCCCACTTTTCAACAAGATACCCTTCTTATCTATAGGGACTGCCTTTATTTCTTACAACGAAGCACTGGATATTACCTTTCAATCCAATCTCTAGAGCCAATGAGATCACCAAGTCAGGCTGTCCTGCTATATGTAATTAAAGAACACCAAAAAAACTATTTAATCTTGTTTTAATCGTTATGTAAATAATTTTATGTATTTTTAATCCAGGACTGCTTTAAAGGTATTTGTTTTTCTTCCTCCTCCTCCTCCTCCTCCTCCTCCTCCTCCTGCTCTTCCTCCTCCTCCTCCTCCTTCTCTTCGTCCTCTTCCTCCTCATTCTCTTCTTCCTCTTCCTCCTCCTCCTCTTCCTCCTCCTCTTCTTCTTCTTTCTCTTCGTCTTTCCATGAAGAAATTTAAAATTCTGAGAAATGAGCCAAGGCTATATTACATTGCTCTATTAACTAGCCACATACACTGTTATCCAAATGGTGCTAGGATCCGAATGGGAAAATATCACCTTTCCATGGTTTTGGTCTTAGAAGAAAAAGTAGCTTTTGATAATCTGATTTTCTCTTCCTTCTTTCTTTTCCTTCCTTCCTTCTTTCCTTCCTTCCTTCTTTCCTTCCTTCCTTCTTTCCTTCCTTCCTTCCTTCCCTCCTTCCTTCCTTCCTTCCTTCCTTCCTTCCTTCCTTCTTTCCTTTCTTTCTTTCTGTCTTTTCTCCCTCCCTACTTATTCCTTCATCCCTTCTTTCCTTCCTTTCTCCCTTCCTTTCTTTCTTTCTCTCTCCCTTTGTTTCTCTTTCTCTCTTTTTTCTCTGAACATTCATTAGAATTTATTATAGTCAGCCATTTACCTGTTATTTTCACTCACTTTTGTTAATGTACAAGGTTTTGTTTTTGTTTTTGTTTTTGTTTTTTTTTAAGAAGAATCTTTCTCCCCTCTCAAAACACTACCTGCTTAAAAACAACTTTCTCAGGGGAAAAAGACAGTTTACAGTGAGGTAATTGGTCTGGGTGAGGTAATTGCACTAACACACTTTGTTCAGAAGACAAGAGAGGATGATAGGCAGGAAGATTGATTCCCCCTGTTAAGCACACATGCAGTCCCCTCTCCTGAGTGCCACAAAGATGTGTGAATGTCAGCAAGAATGAACCAATTGTTTCCTGTATCTTCTGTTGGCTTTAAAAATGGGCTTGGTCAAGAAAGCAGAACATCTAGGAGTTACAGATAGCAACATAAAGGGAATTAGCTATAAATTTGTTTAGAACCTCAGAAGAACTAAGATCCTCAGAAGGCTTCACTCTGATCCTACGAGGTAATACAGGGAAATGAAGATATAGTGGAATTACGTACTAGAATATTTTATTGTTCAGTTGTTCAGTCATGTCCTGATACTTCATGACCCCATGGACCATGTTAAGAACTCATTGGTCAGGTGATTTTAACTAGCAGTTGTCTTTAATGGAAGAAGTCAGTATGAAATGATAAGCAGTGGTCCTGACAATGAATCTATGGAGAAAGAGCTATGGAACATCAGTCCTTTCTGAAGAATCCTTACAAAAAGTGATCCAGAAATGAAAACAACATGAGTATCTTTGTGAAGAAAACCTCGTGGGCCATATTGGAATCATCTTATTCTTTTTGAAAAGAGGTGCTCTAGCTTTTGCTTACTCTGCTCTTCAAGACAAGCATTTTTGTTGTTGTTCTTGTTGTAATTACAGTAATGGAAACTTTCTAGAAGTAGTGAACAAGATAGATTCTCTTGTCTAGGTGCTACTGAGAATCACTGCTTCCTCTTCATTATGGGTCAAATGTATTTGATAAAGCTTCTTATCTTGGGATAAAATCAAATGACAGGAAAAACATGCCTTTTGTTGTTACCCAGCACCGTCACTGATGAGTTATGACCATAGGATTTTCTATGAAGGAAAGAAGATGTATATAGTTCATTAGAACACCTACACAATATGTTAAGCCTTTACTTTGATCCCTGGAAAGGGTGATCTAAAAAACAATTAAAAAAAAAAAGAAAGGGTGATCTAGAACAGAAGTGCTAGACTCATATACTATGCAAACAAAACCCCAGAGTAAAGCAAAAAAAAAATTAAAATGTAATAGTGCAATGTTTAGCAAAATAAATAAAATAGAATACAATACTGATAATGTTAATTTGTGGTTTTCTAAATCAATCTGTAGCCTGCAGGGATTTATTTCAATTTAGATTTGACACCATTAACTTAGGCATCTGAAGACATATGTGTATTATAGTACCTACTAGAACACGTTCAATCCGCTAAAATGGCACTGATTCTCTCTACCTCAGTCTTTCCCCCTCTCTAATATATTTAACACACAACATCCATAGTAATTTCCCTAAAACATACATCTAACCATATTCTTTCTTTATGCAATAAAGTTGAGTGAATTAGTCTCTCTGTTATCTCTAGGATCAAAAAATTTGACTAAAATGAACTACCTTAGTTCGCAAGGAATTTTTTAAAATGTGATTATTGAGCCACTATAAATGGTATTTAAAAGATCATGAAAGACAGGAGAGATGATACCATATTAGAGTAGGGCAACTATACTTTTTAAAAAAAATAAAAAAGACAAAAGGATAGTGTCCAGACTCTGGGTTTTTTTTTTTTTTAAAGAAATGGCTTAAGAAATCTCAAAAGGAAGCAGTAATTACAAAAAGGCAACATGAACTAATCAGGAATAGATGGTGCCAGCATAACTTTATTTCATTTTTTTGACTGAATTACTTACTCCTAGATAAAAGGAAGATGGAGAGATATAAATTAGATAAAAAGAATCAAGTGTCTTCAGAGCTGGAAGAATGGCCAGACTCAGAGTGGTTGTTAATGGTTCAATGTCTATGTGCAAAGAGGTCACCACTGAATTTTAGACATCTATATTGACCCTCTGCTGTGTAAAATTTTTATCAGTGACTTGAAAAAATATAGATGAGTGTTCATCAAATTTTCAAATTTGGGGAATATCTAACACACTGGATAATACAATCCACATCCCAACACTCTAAAAGATCTTGGCAGGCTATATAACAGTAAGTTAAAAAATCATTCACACAAGTTTCAGATAGGTAAGGAATGTTTAGAAGCATTATTCAGAAAAAAAATATCTGGTGTTTTTAGTAGATTGTAATCTTAATGTGAATTAGCATGGTCATGATGTAGTAGCTAAAAAAAAAAGCTAGTGTGAACTTTGGCTTGATATAGAAGATCAAAACGTGTAGGAAGAGAAAGCAATTGCCCCATCTGGAATATTTTATGCTGTTGTAGACATCAAGGTTTAAGAAATGATTTAATAAATGAAGAGTCTGTTAAAATGAAGGCAACCAGGATAGTAAAGTTCTGTGAATCCATACCAGATGAGGAATGGTGATATAAAATTTATACATTTATCCTGGAGAAGAGATTACACAAGAAAGGCAGTTCTTTTCAAGTCTCTGAAAAGCTATCATATTGAAAGAGCATTAATCTTATTCTGTTTAGTCACAGAATTAAAAACTAGGAGTAATGAGTGAAAATGGCAAAGAAACAAGTTTAAGCATGATGTCAGGGAAAACTTCTTAAATATTAGAAGTATCTAAAAGTGAAAGGGGCTGCCCCTAAAAATGGCAAGATCTCTTTCCTTGAACATCTTGAAGAAGAGAATGGGCACCCATTTGTTTAACTTTTATAGTAGCAAATACTCTCATGTATGAGTTAAGATAGATGATCATTGAGGCCATTCCTAACTCAAATTATGTAATGTGGTGTTTAAAAATCCAACAAATTCTACTGCCAGATCACCTTTTAGCCTTACTCTATTTACTTTTGACCTTTCTTCATATACAATACTATTTTCCTTCTCCTTGACTTTGTTAGCTATCCTACATATATATATACTCTCTCCTCATAACCCATTCTTAGAATCTTAAACTTCTTTCAAAATTCAACTTTGCACATGAAACTTGTACTAATTCCCTCAGTGTCTAGTACATACCTGTCATAATGAGTTTATATTCACTATGAATATATTTCATATATAAAATTACTAAACAGTTGTACTCATTTCATTAATTAGCAAGGTTATGCTTCAAATTCTGTAAACTATAGTTTATCAATATGTAAACTGAAAATTATATGAAAGCAGGCTGGGTTTTGAAGAGGCAGAGAAACTAGAGACCAAATTTCCAGCATTCAGTAGATTATGAGGAAAGCAAAGGAGTTTCAGGGGGAAAATAGATTTCAGCTTCATTGACTACACTAATGCATTTGATTGTATGGATTACAACAAAATATTCAAAGTCCTCAAAGAAATAGAAATATTAGATCATCTTACTTGTCTCCTGAGATATCTCTATGTCCAAGAAGCAGTAGTTAGAATCAAACAGTGGACAACTGATTGATTTAAAATGGGAAAAGGAGTCTGCCAAAGCTATATATTGTCACTTTATTTATTTAACTTATATAAGCAGAAAAAGAAGAATTAATAAGCTTTTAGAGGAGAGTAAAAAAGGAAAGTGTAAAAGTTTCTTATATCTTAGCATTAAAAACAAACAAATAAACAAACAAAAATAAGATCTTGGGAAATGATCCTATCACTTCCTGACAAATAGAGAAGAAATTGAGGAATTGTCAGATTTTATACTCTTGGGATGAAAGAATAGTGCATATGGTGACTGTAGTCATAAAATTAAAAAATGCTTGCTCTTTGAAAGGAAAGCTAAAGCAAATTTTGACGGCACACTAAAAATGTAGAGACATCATCTTGCCAATAATGGCCCATTTACTCAAAGCTAGTTTTTTTTCTTTCTAGTAGCAATGCATGATTACGAAAGTTGGAATATAAGGCAAGTTTAGTGCAATAGAATCAATGCTTTCAAATTGTGATGCTAGAAAAAACTTTTGGGAGTCCGTTGAATAGCAAGTAAATCCAATCAGCCAATACTTAAAAAAGAAATTAATTTAGACTATTCACTGGACAGTCAAATACTTTGGCCACAAAATGAGAACACAGCACTTATAGGAAAAGACCATAATGTTGGGGAAAATTGGAAACAAAAAAGAAAAAGAGACAATAGAGGATAGATGAGGTGGGTATTATGGAAACAATTAACATAAACTGGGACAGACTTTGAGAGATAGTGGAGGGTGGAAGGGCCTGGCATGCTATGGTCCATTGATTCATGAAGAGTTGGAATGACTGAACAACAACCACATGCAAGTATTTTTATCAATAGACTATAAGCTTTTTGAGGGCAGGGGCTGTTTCCCTTTGGTCTCTGTAATCCTACTGCCTAATCCAATGCTTGATGCATAAGCAATTAATAAATACCTCTTTATAGATTACTTGCAGAATTTTGTTTGTCTACATTTTACCAAATTCTAGAGATACAAAGTAAAAACAAAATATAGAAATTTGAAATCATGTAACTTAGAGTCTAGTATATAGATAAGTGATATAAATAATTATAAGATAAAATATTCCAAGAAAAGTGTAGGAGAAGAGCTGAACAAATGCTTTATGAATAGGAAGTCGTGAGTGGGGCATGCCATTAGAGGCATTAATTTATGGTCTGTTAGGAGAATTTGTTTTAATTCCTATTAATTTGTTCCTTTTTAACAAGTCTTAAATGAAACTGCATTATAGAGTGCAGGTGACACATATAAAGGAAATGCATTGAAATCAGAGACAGAAGAATCCTTGTTTGTAAACTTAGTTCAAAAATTCACATCTATAAAACAGAAGCCACTTCTCTTTTCTGAGCATCATTTTTTACATCTGTAAAATAAAAGACTAGATGATCAATAAAGTATTTCAATGCTAAGGCCTATGATCCAAGGACCATGATCTATAAAATGATAAAGTCCAATGGCTTGGGAAACCCACCTATTTTTTTCTTAGATGTCCTTAGAATAGTTCTGTCACAAGCATTATGAGTTTAAAACATACTTCCCTGTACTTGAGTAAAGTTTAATTGAGGGAACTTAGCCATCGAACTGGAAGCAGTAAGACAGTAAAAATAAAATATATAGAACTAGTGCAATTGCATTTTTATCCATAAGTGGGCCAATTTGGTGACTGCCATTTCTCAATTTTTTCACTCAGTGACCATGGAGAGGGAAGGCTTCTGATTTCATCAGAATTAGGGAGACTTTAATTCAGTTAGGTTCAACATAACAAAATTGACTGTGCTTAGTCTAGAGTCATGATTATTGTAGAGGTGTGTGTGTGTGTGTGTGTGTATGCGTGTGTGTGTTTGTGAGAGAGAGAGACAGACAGATAGACAAAAAAATGCAAGAGACAGTGACAGAGATAGAGATTGAGGAGAGAGGAAAGATTAACTATGAAAGAATAGTAGAGAAAGCATGATGATAGCAAAACATAGATAAATACATGATAAAAACATTATTGGGGGGCAGAAAAGGAAAGAGATATTCCATAAGGATGTATTAAATGTCAGCTATGTGCTTGACACTCTACTAAATGCCGAGGATACAAATAAGAAAAAGAAAGAGTATCTGTTCTCAAGGAACTTACAATCTAATGGGAGACAATACACACACACAAAAAAAACCTTGAAGCTGGGGGAATATCATCCTAGGGATGATCTTCCAACATAAGCAAGCAGAGCTTCAGATGGAAAGTGGAATGGTAGGGAGGAAAGTAGGGAGATAGGGCAGTAGACCTCCTCACTAAGACTATTGAGTATCTGCCAAGTAAAAGGTTGGATCTAAGAAAAGGTAAAATAGGAAATTATTAAAGGCACAGGAATATTATAAGGATATTGTCAATGCCAATCTTCTGTGATACATAATTATTTCTTTTTTAATAAATGGGTTTTCACACAAAAACTCAAAGCCTCCAGTAAAAAAATAGTAATTCATTTCTATTGTGCTTAAAATTCACAATTCAGTTCGATTTGTATTTTTCTACTGTGTACAAAATCTGTGCTAGGTGCGAAAAGAAAAAAGACAAAAAAGAGAAATGATTCCTTCCTTGAAACCTTCACCACCAAAAGCTTATATTCCCTTCAAAATTTACTATCCACTGTGAGAAATCATATATTCGCAGACAAGTAAAGAAAAAATATGTACAGTAATTTTGGTTGAATAGAGGAGACATTAATAAATAATGATGGAAAAAGGTGGTGGGTAGGGGACCATCTGAACTGAGTATTGAAGGCATATAAGTATTCCAACAGGTCAAGGTGAAGAGTGAGAGGTCTATTCAAAGACATGGAAATAGCAGATGGAATCTCATATATAGAATACAGCATGTGAGCTAAGTTATTTGGGTTATAAGATCTCTGAAAGAAAATAACATGAAATAAGTTTGAAAAGGTAGTCTAGAGCCATATAATAATAATAATAATAATAATAATAATAATATCAACTAACATTTATATAGCATTTATTGTGTCAGGAACTGTGGGATAAGTGATTTACAAATATCTCATCTGATCTTCACAGTACAACTCTTAGAAGTAGGTGCTATTACTACCCCCATTTTAAACTTGAGGTAACTGAGGCAAATAAAAGTTAAATGACTTGTCCAAAATCATACAGCCAACAAATGCCTGAGATTTAATTTCAATTTAGGTCTTCTGGATTCTATCATTTTCTCTACTGGCCACATAGCTGCTTCCTTATTATAAACGGTTTTGAATACTTTGGAAGAATTTCTATTCATTCTAGAGACATTAGAAAGCCACAGAAGGGGTGTGAAAATAGCTCACACTCATATAACATTTTAGGAAAAAAAATCTATGAGGTAGGTCCTTTCCAACTCTGCAACTCCAAGTGAGGAAAATTTGATCCATACAGAAATATTAAACATGAAAACCAGGAGTTTAGCACAGGTCATTGATAAAATCATATTTGTTGCTGATTTTGACTCATTTGACGATGCTAAACATTTTGGTATAGAACTTTCCTTTTGGGATTTTTAATACCTTATGTATTAAGTAAGTGTCAGTTGGAGTTTTGGGGAGAGACAGACAGACAGACAGAGACAGACAGAGGGAGAGGGAGAGAAGTGGGAGTAGAGCTTGCTGAAAAAGATTTGTATAGGGATTAAATAAAACTGAACAGTGTGAGTTAGGGAAATGATGGGCTGTGGGTGAGGGGATTTGGGGTGGTGGAGGTTTTAAGCTGAGTGGATGTGGTGATCAAGTTGCTGGTGATGGAGGCTTTACCCAAATCTGTGTTTCCTCTTTCCTTCAGGGTGCATTGCTGCTTTGTCTAGGCTGATTTGCTTACTTATAGGTGGCCTTTGCCTTGATAGACAGTGATACTAAAAGCAGAATAGAAAGAGTTGAGAAGGCCTGTCTTCCAATAGAAAGGGTCTTGAGTCTGAAAGCAGAGGAAGTGGGCCTAAATTCTGGTCCTGCTACTTACTACTGGCATTACCTTAGACTAGTAACTTAACATCCCTATCAGTTTTCCTAAAAGGAAGATAGGTTGTATCAGCTTCCCTCAGAAATCCATTTTTAGCTCAGAATCTATTAATTAAGAACCCTCAGGTGTTTATATTATGCATTTCCATCTTAAAATTTCTCTACCATCACCAAAAGCCCAACTAATTGTCCATTTCTAGCTCTGCGACTGCCTGATGCTTCAGATGAAAGCTGCTGTCACTATTAATCATATAATTATGATAATACAAAAAGAGGGGACCAAAAATCAAGTGGGCAAAAGGGCAACAGCTGGCAACTTCAATTGGTAAACTCAGAGATACAATTAAATGAGCTATTGTTCAAGGGATATTTCCAGTGGGAATACTCAGTGCCAGTCATTTCCCCGGGAAGGTCTGTTTCAGTCAGAGTAGCTCATTTCAGACATCCTTGCCTCTTGCAGTGAGCCGAGCAGGCCGAATTTTATCCATCATTGTGTGCACAGGGCCCATCTCATGATTCATGAAGCTGTTGGAAGCAGCAGGAGGGAAAAAAAAAAGTTAAAAAAGGAGGTAACTGTGAGAGCTCCGTGGACTACGTTCTATCTGTGTACAATAATCCAGGTTAACAACCTTCCCTGTTAAAGGCAATGTGGGATCATTTGTTAAATAAACTCTCTCTCACACACGCAAAATTAGAGAAGTCTATTTTAGATATTGGGCTATGAAGCAGCAATAAAGTGCACAAATCCAATCCATTTGTTTAAAAAGGGCAGCAGGGCTGCAAGATAAGACTCAAAATAAACAGGTTTTCCCTGAAAAGGAAAGTGTGCCTTCCCTGTTTGGTACCCTAGGGATGGTTCCTGGAAGTCAGCCCCATGGAGTTCTGCCACAGCTGCTGGCACAGATGAATAAAAGGATTTTAAAATAATAAGAAGGTGATGGTGGAGTAACTTCAGCTACTATGTATACTATATAGCTAAAATCTTCCCCACACACATTTTTCTTTCTTTTTTTTTTTTTTTTAAGGAGTGATGTAAAATAGATCTTATTTTCTTCCTTTTAAAATATGCACTTTTGTATGGTCATGTATTACCTAACTTTCAGAAGAAAGAAAACCATAATACCAAACCAGATGCACAAACTAGCCCTTTGTTGAGTTGACAGGCTAGTTCATCCAGGTTCAGTGATAAGGATGGTTGTGAGTCCTCTATGTCTAATAGATGGAGAAGCAAGTTCCACATTTGCCTTAACCATGTGTCTTTATCTGCTCTTCCAAACTCCAATTATGGTTACTCAGTCATGAGAAAAACGTGTCATTACTCTGGAAGTTTGATTTAATAATGGTATTAGTATTATTATTGTCATTATTGTCATTATTAACATTTTTATATGGTTCTCTGTAAGAATCACACTGTCTTCAGATAGAAGAAGGCAAAGGAATCATTAATGGGTTGTTAATTGGGATTGGAATCAGAGAACTTGAAATCTAGAGACAAGTTACAAAAATATTGCCAATTTCCTTTCACAAGTTTGTTAAAGATGGTAGTTCTCTTGCACTGCCTTTTCAGCCACTTGCAAAAGATGGACATGATTGTGACAGGGATAAAGTTCCGAAGACAGTTTATTTTTCTGATTCTCAGCTTCCTCATCTGAAAATGAGGGAATTGGCTTAGATGTTCTCTATAATTAATACTATATGATCCTAAAATGTATGTTTTTTTTTCTCTCCTAAGTAACTCATTATGGTTCTGACCCTATATACAAAGCTGTGGGTGGTTGTGGATTGATAGACATAGGGCAAGAATGTTGAGGGTTTGTAGGGGAGTCTTCAATTTTCATTAATAGAGTTTTAAACTTCCATTTCTTGGCTGCTTGATATGCATTGATATGAATAGAACTAAGACAAAAATAACACAACATTTAAAAAATGAAACACAATAAATTTGATCAGAGCAATGACAAGCAATGATTCCAGAATTTGGATGAGGAAATACATTGCTCATTTCCAAATGTAAAAGTGATAGAATAAATATGCAGGATATGACATACACTTTGGACATGATTGATTTAGAAATTTGTTTTACTTGACAAAGTATATTTGTTTTAAGAATTTACATTTTTAAATTTTTCCTCAGTGGTGGACAAACTTGGGAGAAAGAGAAGGAATTCTAGTTATTTGGAAAAAAAATAACTAAACAATAATACCAAGACCTCTTATTTTGTCCATTCTTGTGCATTATTTATTTCCATATAAAGAATTGCTGTCAAGAAAAGAGAAAAAAATGTAGTCAAATTTCTGCCAAGACCTCAAAGAGTTAAATAAGCTACCTAACTATGCCTCTGGAACAAAGTGTTAACATGAGAACAAAATACATGAGAATGAGAGTGGTGAATACATCCTTTATCCACAGGGTTTAGTTTAAGTCACTTGAAAAAATACCTAAATAAATGCCAACTAGAGAGAAAAGAAGGGGAGATTTATCTCTGGTTCACATGAATGTTATTCACTAAGACTACCTGTTGTACAATACAAGTACCTGTTCAATACAAGTACTACTAATAAAAATAAGGATGGTAGTTCATGTTTGTATAGGGTTGTAATGTTGACAAAGCATTTTGTAGGCATTATCTCATTTGATCCTCATACTGACCCTATTTATTATTGCTATAATTCACTATTTTCAATCATGTCTTCCCATTCGTGACCCCATTTGGGGTTTTTTGGGGAAGACATTAGACGGGTTTATCATTTTTAGCTCATCTTACACATGAGGAAACTGAAGCAAATAGATTTAAGTAACTTGCCCAAGTTCACATAGATAGTAAATATCTGAGGCCAGGTTTGGACTGATGTCTTCCTAATTTCAGACTTGGCACTCTATCCACTGTGCTACCAAAATACCCATTCCCCCAATACAGAAAAGAAACCATGCTTACAGAGTTTAGGTGCCATGGTGGGGGACCACACAGCTACTTAGTAAATATTCAAGATGGGTTTTGAGCTTAGATATTTCTGATTGGAAATTCAGCACTCTATCCACTCTAGCAAAATAGATACAGGTCCTGTACTAGCTCAAATAGATCAAAAGTTTCTTCCATTTCTCAACAGAACCCAATATCCTGTGCTATATTTCATTATGGAAAGTTAGTACAAATACAATTTAAAAAATCACATTATTAATTACTCACATTTCTGTAGTATTTTACAGTTGAAAATGTATTTGGTTGCAAGAAACATTATTAGGTACCTAGGACAAAACATAATTATCATCCTCATTTCTTAGATGAATAAATGCACAGAAAATGACAGGAAATGTTTGACTAGCATATGGGAAATACATAAAGTAGACCCCATTTTAAATGCAATCAATCTCACATTTCTCATGTAACATGTTTCTAACTTCCTACCTCAGTACATTTTTTTGAAAATAAAAAGTATGAAGATGGCAAAATGAGAGAGGAGGCAAAAACATATTCAGAAATCAATAACTTTCCTTTTTGTTTGTAGTGATAGATACTGGAAAAATGTATACCTGGATGACATTACCATAGTTATATGGGGGTAAAATGTAACTGTTAGTCCAAATGAGCAACCATTAGTTCAATCATAAGTTTTGAGTTTTATGTGTGTGTGTATGTGTGTACACACACACATATATGCATCCACATGTATTTACATATACACATGTTATATGTGCAAATATGCATACATGGTTGTAAACAGGTGTGCCAACAGTATACATACATAATATACATATGGATATATGTGTATAAAAGGCAGTACAGATATTGACTCCAACTTGGAATTAAGACTTCCTGCTTCTTATATATAATGTCTAAAAGCTGCTAATCAAAAAAGTTCTCTCTGGGGGTTTTCTATATCAATGAAATCAGAAGTATGATCCAAAAGTGAAATGGATGGATGGATGGATAGATGATCAATCAGGTTTTATATATATATATGTATGTACATATATATATATATATACACACACACACACATACACACACACATATATGCAACTGCATATATGTGAAGGCAAACATAAGGATACTTATATAAAATGTTTCATATGATGATAAAAATGTTTGCATTAGAGAGCATACATACATATTTTATGTACTGGCACTTTGGGTGGCAGATTAAATATTTAATCAGCACAAATATATCTATATTATATCACTTTTACTTTCCTATTTAATTACTAAGCTTTCTAAAGGTGAATTAATGTTTCAGATCTCACTATAGAGTTATATTTACATATGAACAAAATCATTCAGAACAGTACAGACCAGCTACCTGTAAGTGAGATGAGGTCTCTTTTTTATATCTTTGGCTATTTGCAATGCCCCCAAAACCAAAGACATAGTTTGAATAACAGAGGCAAGATCCATTAAGTTCTATGTCTCCTCACTAGTTAAAATATAGGAAAATCTAAGTCTATGATGGAGGAAAAAAGTCAGAGATGGCATTTTCACACATAGAACCCCTAAGGTATGAAAGCACCAAGACTGAGCCATCATATTTATTCATTGTTCTGACCACTGATTTAGTCTCAGTCTTTGGGGGAACTGGAAATAAATAGGAGGGGTTGGGGAGGAGTCAGAAACAGTCATAGTCGTTTTTAATTAAAGACTGACCTCCATGGGCATGTTGAATTAATTCAGCTTTGCTGAATTAAAGTGAATCCATACAATGTAAATATATTTGATGTTTTTTCCATTCCCTGCATAAGGGGGCAGGAAATTTTTTTCTCCCCTGAGATACAGAATTTTGAATCAGAAAGAGGCTGATAAGGAACACTTAGAATTGCAAAGGTTGAGCCCAGAAGTTCCTTGATTTGGATTAGTATAACTTTACTCAGCCCAAAACCATAGGATTGAACATGATGCTTCCTCTTGTAGTTATTGAGGCATGGTTTTTTTTTTTATTATTATTAAAGCTTTTTATTTACAGAACATTTGAGTAATTTTTCTACATTGACCTTTGAAAATTTTTTTTTGTTCCAAATTTTTCCCCTCCTTCCCCCCACCCCCACCCCTAGATGACAGGTAGTCTAATACATGTTAAGTATGTTAAAATATATGACAAATCCAATATATGTAAACATATTTATAAAGCTATCTTGCTGCACAAGAAAATCACATTTAGAAAGAGAAAAAAAAAAACAACCTAAGAAGGAAAATAAAATGCAAGCAAACATTCACAGAAAGTGTTAAAATTCTGTGTTGTGGTACACACAGTTCCCACAGGCCTCTCTCTGGATGTATATTATCACCTTAATTGCTGAACAATAGGAATTGGTTTGAATTACCTCATTGTTGAAGAGAATCATGTCCATCAGAATTGATTATCATATAGTCTTGTTGTTATGCATAATGATCTCCTGGTTCTGCTCATTTCGCTCAGCACCAGTTCATGCAAGTCTTTCCAGGCCTCTCTGAAATCATCCTGCTGGTCGTTTCATTTTTTTTTTATTATTAAAGCTTTTTATTTGTATAACATATGTATGAGTAGTTCCCCAGCATTGATCTTTACAAAGCTTTCCATTACAAATTTTACCCCCAGTCCCCTCCCCTCCCCTAGATGGCAGGAAGTCCACTACATGTTAATAATGTTGAAATACTTGACAAGTTGTGCAAGAAAAATCCTATCTACAAGAAAAAAAAATCAGAGAAAGGAAACACAATGCAAGCAAACATCAATAGAGATCATGAAAATGTTACGTTGTGGTCCATATTTCACATCCCTCTCTCTGGGTGTATATAGTCTTCTTCAGTGAACAATTGGAACTGGTTTGAGACAATTCTTTGTTGCAGAGAGCCATGTCCATCAGAACTAATCATCATGTAATACTGTTGTTGCTGTGTATGATGATCTCCTGGTTCTGCTCATTTCACTCAGCATCAGTTCATGCAAGTCTCTCCAGGCCTCTCTGAAATCATCCTTCTGGTCGTTTCTTACAGAACAATAATATTCCATAACATTCATATACCATAATTTATTCAGCCACTCTCCAATTGATGGGCATCCATTCAGTTTCCAGTTCTAGCCACTACAAAAAGGGCTGCCACAAACATTCTTGCACGTGTAGGTCTCTTTCCTTTCTTTGAGATCTCTTTGGGATATAAGCCCAATAGAAACGCTGCTGGGTCAAAGGGGATGCACAGTTTGATAACTGTTTGAGCATATTTCCAGATTACTCTCCAGAATGGTTGGATCTGTTCACAGTTCCACCAACAATGTATCAGTGTCCCAGTTTCCCCACATCCCCTCCAACATTAGTCATTTTCTTTTCCTGTCATCTTAGCCAATCTGACAGAAGTGTGATGGTATCTCAGAGTTCTCTTAATTTGCATTTTTCTGATCAATAGTGATTTGGAGCAACTTTTCATATGACTAGAGATGGTTTTAATTTCTTCATCTGAAAATTGTCTGTTCATATCTTTTGACCATTATCAAGTGGAGAATGGCTTTAATTCTTATATATTTGAGTCAATTCTCTAATGTTTTAGAAATGAGGCCTTTATCAGAATTTTTGAATGTAAAAATGTATTCCCAGTTTATGGCTTCCCTTCTAATCTTGTCTGCATTCATTTTGTTTGTACAAAAACTTTTTAACTTGATATAGTCAAAATGATCTATTTTGTGATTAATGATGATCCCTAGTTCTTTGGTCACAAATTCCTTCCCCCTCCACAGCTCTGAGAGGTAACCATCCTACATTGTTCTAATTTGTTTATAATATCATTCTTTATGCCTAGATCATGAATCCATTTTGACCTTATCTTGGTATATGGTGTTAGGTGTGGGTCAATGCCTAGTTTTTTCCATAGTCGATTCCAATTTTCCCAGCACTTTTTGTCAATAGTGAGTTTTTAATCTCAAAAGCTGGAGTCTTTGGTTTAGTCAAACACTAGATTACTATAGTCATTGACTATTTTGTCCTGTGAACCTAACCTATTCCACTGATCAACTACTGTTTCTTAACCAGTAACAAATGGTTTTGATGACCACTGCTTTATAATATAGTTTTAGATCTGGTACAAGTAGGCCACCCTCATTTGCTTTTTTTTTTTTAATTAACTCCCTTGAAATTCTTGACATTTTCTTTTTCCAGATGAATTTTGTTGTTATTTTTTCTAGGTCAGTAAAATAATTTCTTGGGAGTTTGATTGGTATAGCACTAAATAAATAGATTAGTTTAGGTAGTACTGTCATCTTTATTATATTCACTTGACCTATCTAGGAGCATTTGATATTTTTCCAATTGTCTAGATCTAACTTTATTTGTGTGGATAGTGTTTTGTAGTTTTGCTCATATAGATCCTGACTTTCCCTTGGCAGATCTATTCCCAAATATTTTATACTATCGACATTTATTTTAAATGGAATTTCTCTTTGTATCTCTTACTGTTGGATTTTGTTAGTGATGTATAAAAATGCTGATGGTTTATGTGTATTTATTTTGTATTCTGCCACTTTGCTAAAGCTATAGGTTATTTCTAATAGTTTTTTTAGTTGAGTCTCTAGGGTTTTCTAAGTATATCATCATATCATCTGCAAAGAGTGATAATTTGATTTCCTCATGACTTACTCTAATTCCTTTAATTTCTTTTTCTTGTCTTATCACCAAAGCTAGCATTTCTAATACAATATTGAATAGTAATGGTGATAGTGGGCAACCTTGTTTCACCCCTGTTCTTATTGGGAATGGTTCCAGTTTATCACCATTACATATGATACTAGCTGATGGTTTTTAAATAGATGCTACTGACTATTTTAAGGAAAAGTCCATTTATTCCTACATTTTCTAGTGTTTTTAATAGGAATTGCTATTGGATTTTATCAAATGCTTTTTCTGCATCTAGTGAGATAATCATATATTTTTTGTTAATTTGGTTATTAATTTAGTCAATTATGCTAATAGTTTTCCTAATGTTGAACCATCCCTGCATTCCTAGTATAAATCCTACTTGGTCATTGTGTATTATCCTATGGATGAGTTTCTGTAGTCTCTTTGCTAATATTTTATTTAAGATTTTTGCATCAATATTCATTAGGGAGATTGGTCTATAATTTTCCTTCTCTGTTTTTGTTCTACCCAGTTAAGTTATCAGTATCATGTCTGTGTCATAAAAGGAATTTGGTAGGAATCCTTCATTCCCTATTTTTTCAAATAGTTTATATAGTATTGGAGTTAGTTGTTCTTTAAATGTTTGGCAGAATTCACATGTAAATCCATCTGGTCCTGGGGATTTTTTCTTAGGGTGTTGATTAATGACTTGTTATATTTCTTTTTCTAAAATGAGACTATAGGCATGGTGTCTTTAATGTTGAGTTTCAGTGATTTCCAAGCATTCCATAACAATGTTTGAAAAGTGGGAAGAAGGAAAACTTTTAGCTTCAGTGAAGCTTAGCACAATTTTCTAATCCCAGCTTTAGTAAATATTCCTAGTTTAAATCCTATAACCTAATTCACTTTTCCTCATATATAAAGCAATGAATCCTATGATCATTATTTATTATATCTTAAGTCTCAGGCAGTAGATTTAAAACATTAATTACTTAATGCCTGCCATTCTTTTTTTTGAAATAAAAAGACCTGCCTTTCATGCTAAGTAGTATTTCATTGAAAATAAAATTTAAAATAATCCCATTCATAATTAAATATTTCCCACAGTACCACTCATTTTGCCAGAGGCAATAATGACTTCATTCCTTTCAATCATGGACTTTTCCCTGATATGGGCTTTTTCTCCAAGTTGTAGACAAGAAAACTTTAGAAATCTCACTAACAGATCACAATCAAATATTGGCTATTGCAGTGTATCAGGATAACACAATCAAGAACAAAACAAAGGAAGTTTCTTGGACTCTTTCACATTTTATTTTTTTGCTAATCAAAGGTTGTTATGATTTCATCATTATTATCAAACAATTTAAAACAATTCACAATAATTTAAATATTTAAAATAATTCAAAATAATTCAACAGTCTTCTATTTAACTAAGACAATGATTGCCCTTGCATCTATGAAACTTATAATATATTTAACTTAGAAATTGCTGTTATGTAAGATGATATACAATCAGTACCAAAGAAATACAAATAAAGTTTTGTATTAGGATTACTGAGTAGTAGGAAGAACTCTTGATTGGAGTCTGGGAACATCTGAGTTTGCATCCTGTCTCAGACTCTTACTAGCTATGTGATACAAGGTAAGTCACTTAAAACCTTTTTCAGTCCCAATCAGTCATTTATAAATTAGGATAAGAATAACTTCTGTCTTCCAGGATTGTTATGAGGCTCAAATTATATAAAATGTAATCATTTTGTAAACCATAAAGTTCTATGTTAGTTGTGTCCTGTGAGTATAGGTGAATTATTTGTCATTTCTGACTCTTAGTTTCCTTTTCATTAACCATAGTGGAAAGATTTTTACATACTATAGGGATCAGGAAAAACTTTACAGAGAATAAATCATTTACTCAAGATATAAGAGGAGAAGTACACGTTCAACAGGTGGAATTGGCGAGATTGATATTCCTGGCATAGTGATTATGAGAAGGTTTGGGATGAGTCTGAAATACAATAAATACTCAAGTTTGGTTTATTATTATAGTAATGAAGAGTCAATGGAACATTTTATCAGGGAAAATGGCAATATTGAAACTGATTATAAATTTTAGGATACCAATATAGTAAAAAGAGAAAAACTAAAATTGTGACTTCTTTGTGTAACTTAGACTTCAATATACAAACTGCTTGCTTTTTGTGCTTGCATGATTTCAATAACATTTTGAGTATATATGGGGTAGTTAAAATGATTAGTTGCAATGTATTTCAAGCAAAACCTCATGCTGTCTGTCTGTAAGAGGGTCACTTAGAATTTGGTTCTCAGTCTTACATATTCGGGAGCTACCTTTATATTATTTATTTAAATAATATAAGATATTGATTGTACTTGCCTTTGTGTAGTTTACAATATGTTCAACTTAGAAATTACTGCTATGTAAGATGACATAAAATCAGCTATCTTTAGTGAGTAAATAATCCTTTAATAAACTTGAAAAAATGTAGTGCTTTGACCATTGGTTGAAAGTAGATGACACTACACAGAAAACATCTTGAGGAGATATCCTTTGGGCTATAATAAGCCAGTCATTTTGGAGTCTGCCAATAAAGTGGTAAACTGGGCAAATTGAGGAGAACTCCAACTTCAGAAATAAGGAATTACTCTTGAGGAAAATTAAAAAAAAATGTCTCTAATTATTCTCTCTCTTTCTCACTCTTCTCCTCCCTCTACTGAAAATGTCAACATACAGCCTGGAACAGTAGCAGTGAGCACATTCAAATTAGTGTCAGAGGTATAGGACTAGAAGAAAAAGATATGTCTAATCAGGAACTATATGACACATTAAAAACAAATATATGTAAAATGATAATCTCAGAGGAGCCAGATGGCAGAGAAGAGGCTAGGACCCAGCTGAATTTGCTTAACATTGCTTTCCCAAACAATGCCAAAATAATGCCTCACAAAGTTTGGAGCAGCAGAGTCAAAATATGATCAGAGGGAGACATTTTCCCCAGCCAGAAATCACTTAGGAGGTCTGCAGCAGAATTCTGTAAAATCTGGAGGGGGGGGGCAGCCATAGGTGCTGCAGCAACACCTGCTACAGTGGACCTTAAAGGTAGCCCAGAACAGAAGTGGTAAGAGGGTCAGACAACTAACTGGTCAGGGAGAGATTGCAGAGGAACCTCTGCTGGCACTGTGTGCAGCTGGAGGTGGCTGGCAATTCTGGGTCACAGTTCCAGTATAGAGAGGAGTACCTGTGATTGGTTAAAAGGGAATAGTAGTACAGGTCACAATTCCAGGGCCAAAAAGAACATTGAAATTTGTGGTTTCATTGGAACAGGAGGTTTCCTGGATCAACACAAGAGAGCATACAAGAAAGCAATGACCATACTGCTCCCACAAGAACATCACTTTGGAAGTACCAATAACTTGTAGACCTCCAGAACTTGCTCTGAAAATAGAAACATCCCCCCAACAGTGCATCATTACCCATAGGTGAAGAGAACTCAACTTTAACATAAAGTTCAAAGTAAATAAATAATCTGGAGAAACAAGCAAACAACAACAAATAATAGCATCAACAAAATAAGAATTGCAGTATAAAAAAGCTATTTTGATGGCAGGGAGAAACAAGATATAAACTTAGAAGAAGACAACAATGGGAAAAGAGGTACACTGAAAAGGTCAAAGAAAAATAATAATTGAACACAAGGCTTGCAAGAATTCCTAGAAAAGTTAAAGAAAGTGATGAGTTATAGAGAAAAAAGAGGGCATAAATGGAATTCATACAAAAAAGTATTAAGAGAGAATTAGCACTTTGGTAAAAGAGGAAAAAATACTGAAGAAAATATAACTTAAAAAGACAGAATTTGATCAGTGATAAAAGAGGCACACAAATTGACTGAAGAAAAAGAAAAAGCAGAATAGGACAAATCAAAAGTGAGGTAAAAAAATAACTGAAGAAAATAACTTCTTAAAAATCAGAATTGGCCAAATGGAAAAAAGAGACCTGAATCAAAAGCTCATTGAAGAAAATAATTCCTTATAGATGAGAATTAAGCAAGTGGCAGCTAATGACTTATTGAAACATCAAGAAACAATAAAAAAATCAAAGAAATGTGAAATAGCACATTATTAAAAACAACCAATCTGAAAAATAAAGATTGAGAAGAGACAATTTAATCTGAAAAATCATAATAAAGCTAAAAGTCTAGACATCATATTTCAAGATATTATCAAGGAAAAGTCCTCTGATATTCTAGAACCCAACAGGAAAACAGAAATTGAAAGAATTCATTGATTACCTTCTTAAAATCTTTGGAATATTATTGCTGAATTAAAGAGCTCCCATATCAAGGAGAAAAATTGCAATCAGAGAGAAATAAATAATTCAAATATTGTGGAGACTTTGGCAGGGTAGCACAAGATTTAGCAGAATTTACAATAAAGGATTGGAGAGCTTGGATTATGATACTTTGGAGGACAATGTAGCTAAGAATCATCTATCCAGTAAAACTGAACATAATCAAGGGGAAGTGGATGTTTAATAAAACAGAATATTTCTAAGATTTTTTTGTTTTTCTTGGAATATTAATATTTCATTTTAATTACATGTAAAAGATTTTTTTAAAATAATTTTCAAATTTTCTTTCTCCCTTGTTTACAACCTCACTGAAAAGGCAAGCAATTTGATAGGTTGTACATATTCAGTCAAGCAATATATATTTCTATATTTCCATATTAGTAATGCTGTAAACAAAAATACATACCAAAAACAACAAAGCAAAAATGTATGCTTCAATCTACATATAGACTCCATTTCTTTGTTTTATTTATTTATTTATTTATTTTGGAGGTAGACTATATTTTTCACCCTAATTCCTTCAGAATTGCCTTAGATCATTGCATTGCTGAAAATAACTAAGCTATTCACAATTGATGATTATGCTATATTGCTGTTATTTAGTAGATTATTGTGGTTCTGTCCACTTCATTTGGCAACAGTATGTTTTGTCAAATTTTTTTCTAAACCTATCCTACTCATCATTTTTAAAGCATTGTCATATTTCATCACAATCATATGCTGCAACTTGTTTACTCATTAACTAATTAATGAGTATTCCCACAATTTTCAACTTACTATCATTATTTACAAATATGCATACACATATACACATGGCTATAAATGGTTTTGTACAAATAGATACTTTGTCTTTTTTGTTTTATAATTTTGGGATACAGACCCAGTTGTGATATTGCTAGTTGAAAAGGTCTGATAGCTTTTTCAGCACAATAATAAATTAACAGAATGGTTGGACCAGTTCAGAGTTCTATCAACAATTCAATAGTGTCCCATTTTCCCCACATCTTTTATGGTATTTGTTATTTTTATTTTTTGGTATATTAGCCAGTCCGATAGGTGTGAGGTACTTCCTAGGAGTTTTGCATTTTTCCAACAAAGAATAATTTAGAGCATTTTTTCACATATCTGTAGATAGCTCTGATTTTTTCAACTGAAAATTGCCTGTTCATATCCTTTTACCATTTATCAATTTTGGAATAGCTGTTTTTTTTTTTTAATAAATTTGACTCAATTGTCTATATAATTGAGAAATGAGAAACTGTGTATCAAAGAAACTCGCTATGAATTTTCCCCCCATTTTTTCTGCTCTCCTTCCAATCTTTACTGCATAGGTTTTGTTTGCACAATCTCTTGTTCAGTCATAAATTCTTTCCTTTCTCAAGAATCGGACAGGAACTATTTCATGCTCCTATAATTTATTCCATTGATATTCAAAGTTGTTTTACTGTGTATTTACTTCCATCCTACTTTTCTTCATTTTTATCCTTCTTTTTCTCTTCTTTCATCCTGCCCTTCATCAAGTGATTTTCTTTTGACCTAAAACTCCCCGAATCCATCTTCCCTTCTATCATATCTTCCTTTCTCTTACTTCTGTCTCCCTCCAATTAAATGTGTATGTTATTCCCTCTTTGAATTGATTAATATGAAGGTAAGGTTCAAGCATTGCCTGACACTAACACCCCTCATTCCATTCATTGTAAAAGTGTTTTTTTAGAGCTCTTTTATGTGACATAATTCTTCCTATTTTGCCATTCCCTTCTTCTTTCAGTGCATTCCTCTTTCTCACTTTTTTCATATTATCTCATCATTGTTAACTTACACACATATCCTCTGTCTAATAATGACAAAATTCTTAGTATCATCTTCCCATGTAGGAATGGATACATCTTAATCTTGCTGATTCCTTTATGATTTCTCTTTACTGCTTAACTTTTTTATGCTTCTCTTAAATCTTATATTTGAAAGTCAAATTTTCTATTCAACTCTGTTGTTTTCATGGGAAATGTTTGAAAGTCTTTTGTTTCATTAAATATCAATTTTCCCATGAAGTATTTATTTACTTTTTGCTACATTTTTCTACATTAAAGGACTGGGGGGCTTGGAATATGATATTTCAGAGAGTCATTGAGCTGGGATTAAAACCAAGAATCACCTATCCCGCAAAACTGAATGTAATCCTGTACAGGAAAAGGTGGCTCTTCAACGAAACAGAATTTTCAAGCATTCATAATGAAAAGATCAGAGTTGAATGGAAAATTTGATTTTCAAATACAAGACTCTAGAGAGGTATTAGGAGGTAATACTTGGTTGTAATTGTAGTTCTTTTGCTTTCCAGAATATGATATTCTAAGCTCTCTGATACTTTAATGTAGAAGCTACTGAATAGCATGATATTTCCTATGTTTGAGGAATGAGACCTTATCAGAGAAACCTGCTTCAAAATTTGTTTTACACTTGCTATTGCTAACTGTATTTACCCCCATTTATTCTCTCTCCTTTCACTCTATAACTTCTTAAAAGTGTTTTGTACTGACCACTCCCTCCTCCACCATGCTCTTTCTTTAATCACCCTTCCCCTTTCCCATATTTCATTTTCCTATTTTTCTGCAAGGTAAGTTTCTGGATCCTTATTGATTATGTATGTTATTTCCTATTTGTGCCAATTCTGACAAAAATAAGATTCACTCACTCACTCTTTTCTCCTCACTTTCCCTCTTCAGTACAAGCTTTTTCTTGCTTCTTTTTTTATAGTAGATAATTTACACCATTTTACTTCTTTCTTTCCCTTTCTCCCAGGACATCCCTTTCTCACCCCTTAATTTCATTATTTTCTGAAAAGATATTATCACTTCATGTTCAACCCATACCTATGGCCTCTGTCTATATATACTCCTAAATTCCATAATAATGAGAAAGTTCTAATGAGTTAAAAGTATCATCCTTCCATGTAGGAATGTACACAAATAAACCTTATTAAGTTCCTTATGATATCACTTTCCTGGTTACCTTCTAATGCCTCTCTAGAGTTCTGTATTTGAAAATCAAAATTTCCATTCAACTCTGATCTTTTCATTATGAATGCTTGAAAATCCTCTGTTTCATTGAAGAGCCACCTTTTCCTCTACAGGATTATACTTAGATTTGCGGGGTAGGTGATTCTTGGTTTTAATCCCAGTTCCATGGCTCTCTGAAATATCATATTCTAAGCCCCCCAGTCCCTTAATGTAGAAGCTGCTAACTCCTATGTTATCCTCATTGTGGCTCCATTATACTTAAATTGTTTTTTTCTGGATGCTTGCAGTATTTTCTCTTTGATCTGGAAGTTCTGGAATTTGACTATAATATTCCTGGGATTTTTTATTTCGAGGTCTCTTTCAGAATGTGATCAATGGATTCTTTCAATTTCTATCTTACTCTCTGGTTCTAGACTATTAATATAGTTTTATTTGATAACTTCTTGCAAGATGATGAACAGCTTCTTTTTTTATCATGACTTTCAGGTAGATCAATGATTTTTTAAACTTTCTCTCCTAAATCTATTTTCCAAGTAAGTTGCTTTTCCAATGAGATATTTCACATTTTCACACTATTTCTGCATTTTTTTGGTTTTGTTTTAGTTTTTTTGTTGTTAATTAAAACTATTTATTTGCAAAACATATGCAAGAGTAATTTTTCAACACTGACCCTTGCAAAGCTTTCTGTTACAAATCACCCTTACCTACCACTCCCTCCCCTAGAAGGCAAGAAGTCCAATACATGTTAACTATGTTAAAATATGTGACAAATCCAATATATATATATATATATATACATATATATATACATATTTGTACAGTTATCTTGCTGTACAAGAAAAAAAAAACTGAGAAAGAAAACATACATCAACTGAAAGTATGAAAATGCTATGTTGTAGTTCACACTCAGATCCCACAGGATGCTTCCTGGGTGTATATGACTTTCTTCATCACTGAACAATTGGAACTGGTTTGAAACATCTCATTGTTGAAGAGAACCATGTCCATCAGAATTTATCATCATATAGTCTTGTTGCCATGCATAATGATCTCCTGGTTCTGCTCATTTCACTTAGTATTATTTCATGTAAGTCTCTCCAGGCCTCTCTGAAATCATCCTGCTGGTCGTTTCTTACAGAACAATAAGATTCCATAACATTCATATACCATAATTTATTCAGCCATTCTCCAATTGATGGGCATTCATTCAGTTTCCAGCCACTACAAAAAGGGCTGCCACAAACATTTTTGCACATGTGGGGCCCTTTCCTTCCTTTAAGATCTCTTTGGGATATAGGCCCAGCAGAAACATTTCTGGGGCATAGGGTATGCACAGTTTGATAACTTTTTGAGCATAGTTCCAAATTGCTCTCCAGAATAGTTGGATCTGTTCACAGTTCCACCAACAATGTATTAGTGTCCCAGTTTTCCTACATCCCCTCCAATATTCATCATTATCCTTTCCTGTCATTTTAGCTAATCTGACAGGTGTGTAATGGTATCTCAGAGTTGTCTTAATTTGCATTTTTCTGATCAAGAGTTATTTGGAACACTTTTTCATATGACTAGAAATAGTTTTAATTTCTTCATCTGAAAATTGTCTGTTCACATCCTTTGACCATTTATCGATTGGAGAATGGCTTGAATTCTTATAAATATGAGTCAATTCTTTATATATTTTAGAAATGAGGCCTTTATCAGAACCCTTAAAGATAAAAATGATTTCCCAATTTATTGCTTCTCTTCTACTCTTGTCTGCATTAGTTTTGTTTATATAAAAACTTTTTAACTTAATATAGTCAAAATTATCTATCTGGTGTTCAATTAAGAGTTCCAGTTATTCCTCGGACACAAATTTCTACCTTCTCCACAGGTCTGAGAGGTAAACTATCCTATGTTCCTCTAATTTGCTTATAATATCACTCTTTATATCTAAATCATGAACCCATTTAGATCTTATCTTGGTATGTGGTGTTAGGTGTGGGTCAAGCCCTAATTTCTCCCACACTAGTTTCCAATTTTCCCAGCAGATTTTGTCAAATAGTGAGTTCTTATCCCAAAATCTGGGATCTTTGGGTTTGTCAAACACTAGATTGCTATAGTTATTGCCTAGTTTGTCCTATGTTCCTATCCTATTCCACTGATCAGCTATTCTACTTCTTAGCTAGTACTAAATGGTTTTGATGACTGCTGCTTTATAATATAGTTTTAGATCTGGCACAGCTAGACCACCTTCATCAGCATTTTTTTTTCATTAATTCCCTTGAAATTCCTGATCTTTTGTTCTTTCAGATAAACTTGGCTATTCTTTTTTCTAGACTTGTCAAATAATTTCTTTGGAGTTTGGTATGGCACTAAATAAGGAGATCAATTTAGGTAGTATTGCCATTTTTGTTATATTTGCTCGGCCTACCCATGAGCACTTCATATTTTTCCAGCTGATTAGGTCTGACTTTATTTGTGTGGAAAGTGTTTTGCAGTTTTGCTCATATAGTTCCTGACTTTCCCTTGGCAAATAGATTCCCAAATATTTTATACTATTGACAGTTATTTGGAATGAAATTTCTTTTTGTATCTCTTGCTGCTGAGCTTTGTTGGTAATATATAAAAATGCTGATGATTTATGTGGATTTATTTTGTATCCAGCAGCTGTGCTAAAGTTTTGAATTGTTTATAGCAGTTTTGGGCTTGGCAGACTGTCCCCTCTTCCAATTGAAACAAACCAGTTCTGGAGTCCTTCCATGGTAACTTCTTCTGGGAATATGTTACACTCCAAATATTTGAGGGTGCTCTGATTCCAAAACCAGTTTAGAGACTTAATCTGCTGTTGGTTTGAGAGAAGGTCAGAGAAGGTCTCAGAGAGTTGTGTCTGCCATGTTAGCTCCAAGTCCTGGTTTTGTTTTTATTGTATCTTGATTTCTCCTGAATCATTAACTTCCATTTGCTCAATTCTATTTTTTTGACTGGGGCAATTGGGGTTAAGTGACTTGCCCAGGGTCACACAGCTACGAAGTATTAAGTGTCTGAGGCCATATTTGAACTCAGGTCCTCCTGACTTCAGGGGTAGTGCTCTATCCACTGTACAAACTTACTGCCCCAATTATATTTTTAAGCAATTGTTTTCCTCAGTGAGTTTTTGTACTTTCTTTCCCAATTGACAAATTTTGCTTTTTAAGGCATTTTTCTCCTCATTAATTTTTTTTCCATTTCCTTTCATACAAATCTTAATTCCTTTCCTAGTTTTTCTTCTCTCTCTCTCAATTATCAAAATCCCTTTTGAGCTCGTCAATGGCTTGAGCTCAAGTCTTATTTTTCTTGAAAGCTTTGGATGTAGGAGCTTTGACTTTGTAATCACCTTCTGATTGTGTGTTTTGATCTTTCTTGTCACCATTTTTCAGTGGTCAGAAATTTTCTTGTCTGCTCATTTTTCTAACTTATTACTTGACTTTTAAGTCTTTGTTAAAGTAGATTTCTGTTTCCAGAGTGGAGAGTACACTGTCCCAAGCCTCAGGTTTATTTTTTTTTAAATAGCTGTTTTCAGAGATCCTTCTATGAACCTGACCACAAGAACTTTTCTTTTCTGCCCTGGATCTTTTAGAAGTGTCCTCACCCCACTGTACCTATAAGATCTAATGTGCTTTACTCTACCATCTTGGCTCCACCTCCAAAATGTTATTTTTTTCAGTATTTTTATGCCTCTTTTACCAATGTGTCAATTGCCTTTTAATAATTTTCTTACATAATTCTCATTCTTTTTTCCCAGTTTTTCCTCCACCTCTCTGATTTTTAATAATTTTTATGTCCTTCCAGGCACTATTTGGAGGGCTGAGAACAATTAGCATGTTTCCTTTTGTGAATTTGTCTGTATATTTTGATAGTGTTATGTTTTTCTGAGTTTGTATTTTGATCTTCTCTGTCATCTTAATAAATTTCCTGCTTCAGGGTTTTTGTTTTTTGCCTTTTCACATACTGTTTCTTGCCTTTAACTCTACTTTAACTTTAACAGAGCCTTTAACTACAGCTCTGCTCTTGGGATAGAAGTGTAACTTTCCCAAACACCATGATTTTTTGTTGTTCTGTTCTCACAGCTAGCTCTGGGGGTCTATAAGTTTTAAGTTCTTCAAAGGGTATGATCTATGGAGAGGTGTGGTCAGTGTTGTCCTGGCCTTTGATCTATTCTGTGAGTGACTGCAAACACTCCCAATGCCCTATAATTGTTAAATAGGTTCCCGTTCCCTGCTCCTGCTAGTATTCTTCCTCCCCCTGGAACTGTAACCTGAAATCACATCTGTGCAATGCAACAGAGTTCTGTACCTAGGACCTGCAAAGGGTCCCTTTCAAGCTTCTGATCATCGTTCAATTCCCTTACAGTCACTGGTTTGCTGAAAGCTCCTGATGCCAGAGTGAATTCAGTCACCCCTAAGGCCTGCTGATGTCTTGCCAGGATTTTGCTTGCACTGGATTGGCCTATGCTGAACACACGCCATTCTTACCCAAATGAGATATACCTTTCCTGTTGACTTTCTAAGTTAGAAAATTATTTCACCCTTTCCTTTTATTGGTTCTGCCATTCTACAATTCATTTTGAGGAATTATTTAAATTTTATTTGTAGTAGGATTTCAGAAAGCTCAGGAGAATTCCTGCCTTTATTTCTCCACCTTGGCCTCCTCCTAAGCATTTCTGATCAAAAGAACAAAGTTTAATAGAAAATTTTCCATTCAAACAGAAGAATAGAAAAAAACCATAAAAATGTAAACATGAAAAATTAATCATAAAAGATTCATTGGATTTAAACTGTTTATATTCCTGTATGGGAAGATGGTACATGTGTACTCCTAAGAACTTTATTATTATTAAAGCAGTTAGAAGAAGGCTTCATAGACAGAGAGCAAGTGTATGAGTTGATTATGTTGGGGTGATCTCCAAAGAAGCAATGTAGCTGTAGGAAAAAGGGATGTCCTGAGGTAAAGGAGAAGGAAGAAGTAGAATGATCTAAATTTTCTAATATAAAGGAGGTGCATAAGCAGCAGCTTTTACAATGGATAGGAAAATGTTGAGAGTAGTGGCAGAAAATGCCTGAACCTCATTGTCATGAAAACTGGTTCAAAGTGAGAAGAATACAGAAAGAGAGAGAGAGAGAGAGAGAGAGAGAGAGAGATAGGAGAGGTGAAGAGGGGGAGATGGGGAGAGGGGGAAAGAGGGAGAGACAGAGAGAGGCACAGAGAGAGAAAGAGGAAAGAGAGATAGAGAGAGGAAGAGAGGGAAAATTTTCTTACCCAATAAGAACATAATAGGGAAAAAGGGTTAAGAGACGTTGGAGGATTATTAGGAGGAAGAAAAATTGGGGGAGACAATGATTGGAAGCAAGACAGATTTTTGAGGATGATTATGATTTTAAAAAGAGAGAAGAAACAGAGGAAAGTGTTATGGAGGGAAATATAGTTAGAAATCATAACCGTGAATGTGAATGGGATGAGCTAATCCATATTACAGAAATAGATAGCAGAATGGATTGGAACCTGGAATATTGCATATAGGAGATACATTTCTAATAAAAAGACATATATGAAATTGAAAGGGAGGGTTAGAGCAGAATCTATTCAGCGTAAGTGAATAGGGTATAGTGGCAATCATGGTCTCAGACAAAGCAAAAGTAAAATTGGACCTAACTGAAAGAGATAATCAGGGAAAACACATTTTGAAAATGAATTAATATTTAAAAATTACAGTAAATTTCTTCTGATAAACGTTTAATTTCTCAAATAACCAGCAGCAGAGTCAAATTTATAAAAATAGGAGTCATTCCCCAAATGATAAATGGTCAAAAGATAAAAATAGGCAATATGCAAAAGAAAAAAATCAAAGCTACGTATAGTCATATGAAAAAATTCTCTAAGTAACTATTGATTAGGGAAAGGCTAATTAAAACAACCCTAAAGAATCAACTCACACATAAATGACAAATGTTGAAGAGAATGAAGGTGTGGGGGGGAAGTATGTTAATGATTTATGGGTAGAGTAGTAAATTATTCCAATCATTCTGGAGAACAATTTGGAACCATACAAAAGGGCTATAAAACTCTGCATACATTTTAATCCAGAATTGCCACTAGTATATCTATACTGCAGAAAGATAAAAGAAAAAAAATACTTTTATATAAAATATTTATAGCAGATCTCTTTGTGGTACCCCACATTTGAAATTCAGGGGGTGCTCATCAATTCTGAAGTTGCAGAAAAAATTGCAGCATATAATTGTGATGGCATAATATTGTGCTATAGGACATAATAGGGATAGTTTCAGAAAAAAAATAATGGCAAGATCTATATGAACTTATACAAAGTAAATTGAGAAGAACTGGGAGAGCAATGTGCAGAATTATAGCAATGTTATAATGATGATCAACTGTGAAAGACTTTCCTATTCTGATCAATACAGTGATACAAGCCAATTCCAAAAGGTTAGTGATGAAAAAAAATGGTATCCACCATCTGAGTGAACTGATAAAATCTGAGTGCAAATTGAAATATGATTTTATCACTTTTTTGTTTTTATGTTTTGCTTTATTTTGTTTTTTGCAATATGCCTAATATGGAAATGTGTTTTGCATGATTTTGCATGTATAATTGATTTCATATCGATTACCTTCTTGAAGAGTGGTGGAGATGTGGAAGGGGATGAGAAAATATGAAATTCAAAATGTAAAAGCTAAAAGAATGCCTAAAAATAAAGGAAAAAAGAAACAGAAAAAGCAAAAAGGAAAATTATTCTTTCCTGAGTAAGGAACTAGCTTTAATGAGTATGATCCCCTTTTGCAAATGAATATCAACTATGAAATGAAGATAGTGCTTCCTGGCCACAAAGCATTTGAAGTCTTATGGCATAGTCACTACAGAGGTATCCTATCTGTGCCTCCCTATTTTCATTAGAATTCAGTCTTTCTCTCAGTGGGTAGATCTTTATTAGATTACACATGTATAATTTTTTTTTTTTACTACACTATCTTAACAAATTACTTTTTGTTACTATTCAGTCATTTAAGTTATGTTCAACTTTTTGTGACCTCATTTTAAATGGTTTTCCTCTGGGATCAAAAACTTTGCATGTGAGAGCAAATTTGGACAATAACTTTAGTGATAGATTCTACATTGTGCTACTATTATCAGCTTAAAAAGGCACAAAGTACATAGACATTTGAATGATTAAGAGGGAAGCTCCTGCAAAATCACAAAAAAGTAAGAAAAAAGCTCAAATTTAGAGAATTATCACATTTGTATAGCACTCTACCATTATAAATTGTTTTCTTCACTCCAGCATTGTGAATAAACTAATTCGAGTATTACTTGGTGACTGAAGGAGGCTTGGTTATATAGTAGAGAAGCACAGAACCTAAAGTCAAGAAGACCTGAATTTAAATTTCACCTTAAACACTCGCAAGCTGTGTGACCCTGAGCAAGTCGCTTACCTTATTTGTCTCAGTTTCCTTAACTGTGAAATGAGGATAAAAATAGCATTATTTACTCCAGTTATCATAAATATCAAATAGAAAAAGGTTTGTTATTTATTTTTTAGCATTCATTAAAAAAAGAAGTCTAAATTCTCTCTACTCTCCCCAACCCATTGAGGAATCAAGCAATGTGATATTAAGTATACATGCAAAGTCAGGTAAAACACATTTCTATGTTAGTCATGTTGGAAACAAAAAAGAAAAAAAAAGAAAAAACAACATAAAGAAAGTGCAAAAAAAATGCTTCATTTGTATGCAGACTTTATCAGAACTTCCTTGAAGTAGAGAGCATTATTTATCATGGGTCCTTTGGAAGTGATGGGATATTATTTGTAAATTATTTTTTAATACAGGGCTTGGAAAACAATAGGTGCTTAATAAATTCTTATTTCATTCTTTCCATTTTATAGATGAGGAGAATGAGTCTTCAATAGCTTAATTGATCTGTCCATGGCTAGAAAATATACCCACTAGAACGGAACTCAAAGCTCTTGGATGCAAAAACAGAATTCTTTCCACAATACCATGAAGTTTTTCCCTTAGAAACATTTATTATGTACATATATACTTACAGGCAAATGTTCTGTTCTCTGGAAATGTGAAATACAAACCACAGCTAGATGGCGTGACATATGAATATATCACTTTCAATTGCAGTTAATCCAAAAAGGCTTTCCAAACAAGAAATTCAAAGGCATTCTTAGATGAAAGATGCATAAGAAACTTGCAAAAATTAAGAAAAAAAAAAACATTGTTACAGATTTAGATTATATACAGCATAGGAGAGACAAAGTAGTGATATGAGAGGATGTGCATGCTGAACATGATGGCTCTCCATTTTTAAGAAATACTGTTTTTATCAATAGAGCAGAAAACAAATTCCTTGGATGGACATCTGCTTTTTTTTTGTTTTTCCCCCTTTCAATGTAGTTATTTAATTACCCACATGAAATTAAATGATGCTGAATAATTCAAGGTGCTCAGCTACAGGGGAAAATATTCACTATGAAAAATGGATAAGACTTTTTTGATTGGATATCTGGATTTTCTCCTTTAGGGTACGTGGAAAGAGATAGGAAGTTTATTTCCAGCATTTCTCAGTCTCCCCTCATATATTTAGATAGAGGGGCAAGATCTGACCCTCTTAAGAATTGGACCCTATGTCTTCTATTTGACATGATATAGATTTGTCCATATTTGATATAGCTATGTCTAAATCTAAACACACATATGTCTATGTATAAAATTATAACTATATCCATATACATATATATAAAACTTTATAACTACATATATACATATATATATATACATCTATCTCTATAAATATACTTATGTATATGTATAAATATATGGATATGTATAACACACAAACACATTCATATACATATAGTTATTGTTGAGTTATTTCAGTCATGTCTAACTCTCTAAGACCCTATTTGGGAGTCTCTTGGCAAAGATGCTACCATTGCTTGCCATTTAACACTTCATTTCATTTTATAGTTGAGGAAACTAAGGCAAACTGGATTAAGTGACTTGCCCATCTAGTGTCTGAGGATGAATTTGAGCTCAAGTCCTCCTGACTCCAGGGATGAAACTCTGTCAACTGCATGACCTAGTTACCCAACACAATCTCATTCTCTCTCTCACACACACTCTTTTTCTGTCTCTCTCTCTCTCTGGGTCTCTATTTCTGTCTCTGACTCTGTGTATGTGTGTCTCTCTCGCTTCCTCTCATTATAAAATAATCATATCTACTTAGTTTACATTATATAGAAAAACAACTTCTAAGACTAAATATACATATACATATGTATATATATATACATATATATGTATATTTTGTATATGTATATTAATTAAATACATATATATATATATGTATTTATATAATGACCAATTCAATATTATTTCTCTGAAGGTGGCACCAAAAATATCTATTGGGTGACTTTGGTATCTATTCTTCTTTATAGGATTATCATGTTGGGGATGGGAGTGGGGATGGATAGGATGGATGATTTCACTACTGTATATAGAAAGAAGAGTAAGGTTCAGATGATGACAAAGATTAAAAATTCCTTGGTACCAATACTGACAGAGCTTCTTGGTCCTATTTCTTCAGATGAAGTGGATGAGGTCATTGCATTGCCTGTTCCACAAGAAAATCTATCAGATAAGGCACAAAAAATAAAATGGGGAAATAACAAACCCATTGATGCCCCTAGTTTATGGCTTCTGAGTTTACATTAATATGTTAGAATACCTTTTATACTTTCCCATTAAGTCTAATAAACCATATTCCCAGAAAAAAAAACATAAACAAGAGCAAGAATATAAAAAAAATCTATTAAGATCAGCAACTCCTTTGTAATTTGGAATTTTAGAGAGTTATATGGCATATTAAGAAGTTCAAGCCACTTGTGCATGGACACAAAGTAATATTGGAATCCAGATAACACTATGTTAGTAAGTAAATATTTAACATACACCTTTCAAGGTAGGAGAGAATTACATAAAACACTACTTTATGTTTAATATAAATTATCAGTATTTTCTCCATCATTTTGTCTGAACAATCAATAAAATGTAAACCAAGTTCTGATTTGTAATGTCTGCTGATTTCTAAAGTATAAATTCTCACACTGAAAATTTTAATAATCAGCTTTCTTAAATCAAACTGACTCAAACACACACTTGAATTCAGATCTCTCTGACACTAATGCAGGCCAAAAATCTACTATACTAATCTGTTTATAGATAGCAACTCAATTTGCTGCTAGAAAATCATATTTACCATTTTCTTATAATCCCATATTGGTCTATCATTCCTAAGATTATTTATAGCCTTTAAATCTGATTACACTTTGAGATTGATAGTATTTTGGGATTAATAAATTTCATATATTCATTCTCTCCTATTTCAGGAATCAGTTCACTGATGTGCTGTTCATGTTCTTTTAATAATGGAAAGATCATTCTGGCTTCTCAAAGCTTTTGCCAGTGGAGTATTAGCACTAACAGGTCTTATAAACTCACTAGGATTTGAGAAAGAACTTAGTGATTGAGTCTCTGAAAAAAATCTTTGCTAAGGCCAGAGAATCTCATCACATGGATACTGACTCATGGACTTTTTACTCTCAATGATACTCAGGGCCATCAATAAGAGATTGAGATCAGTATAGATTGGCATGAGTACCCATACTATCAAAATTGCACATCCTTTTTGCATTATAGTATGTAAAGGCATGCTCACTTTTATTTATCCTAAAACTACCTCCTTCAAGCTTTAAGTGGAGCTCAAGGGCCCTAGAGATTATTCCTCTTTAGTACAAGGGAAACTAGACAGTTTGAGGGATTATTAAATTTCCCCTCTTAAAGGCCATAGAACCTACCTGAACATTAAAAGCTCTGACATGGGGCTGAGAGGGCATCTATAAAAGAATAACAGTGGTATTAACTATAGAAGACTTTTCTAATGGATATGTCTTAGAAGCAAAGCCCTAAAAGTTGTAGAACGGTATCTGTCAAAAAGGAATAAATCTGTGGCTGCCTGAGCATAGAGTTTTCTATAGAATCTAACATAGAAGAATGGATATAGATACGTGTTCATTACAAAAATAAATTAGGGACAGCCTCATTTTATTATTATGAGGGAAGGGTTGTCTTTCTGGCTCAAAAAGGAATCAAGGGGATTTTTTTATGGGATTTAAATTACAGGAATAAATTTTTTTAATTATGGGAATTAACTTAGTTCCTCATTTTGGGGTCTCATACATATGCACAGAGAAGATGGATAATAATTCAGGAAAAGGGTTGCTTGTAGTGGTTGAAATGGGAGATGGATAGAAGTTCTACTATCAGTGAAGGCTTTTAAAAATAAAGTTGACTCACTGGACTGCATTAGGTTCACAAGTAACAGTAGTCAATATCTGTAGTAATTAGTATTTAATAAGTCCAAAGATTCAAGCTACTGGGATAAGAATTCATTATTTGACAAAAATCACTGGAAAAACTGAAAATAGTATGGCAGAAATTAGGTACTGACCAACATCTTGAACGCTATATATGATAAGATAAAGTCAAAATGAATTTGTGATTTAGATATAAAGGGTGATACTATAAGCAAATTAGGAGAACAAAAGATAGCGTATCTCTCAGATATATGGGCAAAGGGGGAATTATGGCAATAGAAGAACTAGAGAACCTTATGAAATGAAAAATGGATAATTTTGATTTTGTACAAACAAAATCAATGGAGCCAAGATTAGAAGGAAAGGAAACTGAGAAAAAAAATTACAGCTAGTGTTTTTAATAAATGCCTCATTTCTAACATATAGAGAATTGACTCAATTTATAAGACTACAAACCATTCCCCAACTGGTAAATGTTCAAACAGACAATTTTCAGGCAGAAAAATTAAAGCCATTTTTAGTTATATGAAAAAAATGCTCTAAATCACTATTGATAATATAAATGCAAATTAAGCCAACTTTGGAGTACCACTTCACAACTCTCAGATTGGCTAAGATGACAGAGCAATATAATAATAAATGTTGGGGGAGATGTGGGAAAACTTGGAGACTAATGCATTGTTAGTGAACTTGTGAGCTGATCTAACCATTTTGGAGAGCAATTTTGAACTATACCCAAA
This sequence comes from Myrmecobius fasciatus, assembly GCA_023553655.1. Lineage (NCBI taxonomy): Eukaryota > Metazoa > Chordata > Mammalia > Dasyuromorphia > Myrmecobiidae > Myrmecobius > Myrmecobius fasciatus. Next base: position 169,150 of record JAJPUD010002967.1, read on the forward strand.
GAGCTATCAAATTGTGCATAAGCTTTGATCCAGCAGTTTCTGTACAAGAAAAATCAGATCAAAAAGGAATATAATTTGTATTTGTAATTGTAGAGGGTTTGTAATTCAAAGAGATCATAAAAGAAGGAAAAGGACATATAGGTGCAAAAATGTTTGTAGCAAACTTTTTTATAGTGGCAAGGTCTGAAAATTGAGTGGATGCCCATAAATTGGAGAATGGCTGAATTAATAATGGTATATGGAAGTAATGGAAATTATTGTTCTATAAGAAATGATGAGCAAGCTGATTTCAGAAAAGCCTGGAAAGACTTAAATGATTTGATGTTGAGTGAAATGAGCATAACCCAGAGGACATTGTACACGATAACAAGATTATGTGATATCAACTCTGATGTATTTAACTCTTTTCAACAATGGGGTGATCTAAGGCAATTCCAATAGAATTAGGATGGAAAGTGCCATCTGCATCTGAAGAGAGAACTGTGGAGACTGAACGTGGATCAGTTTTTACTTGTGTGTTGCTAGTTTGCTTGTTTTGTTTTCTTTCTCTTGTTATTTTTTTTCCTTTTTGATCTGATTTTTCTTGTACAGAATGACAAATATGGAAGTATGTTTACAAGCATTGTGTTTAATCTATATTGAATTACTTGCTATTTTGGGAAGCAGGGAGAAGAGAGAGAAAGGGAAAAAAAAATTTGAGCAAAGAAAGTTAACATGGTGACAACACTCAGAAATACTCAGAAAAAGATAACAAAGTCAAATCTCTTAACATCTAAATGCTCCAAGAAAAAATGTTAATTGGTCTCAGGCTATGGAAGACTTCAAAAAAGGATTATGAAAATCAAGTAATGAAAGTATAAGAAAAAAAAATGGGAAGAGAAATGCCTGATGCAAGAAAACCATGAAAAAAGAGTCAACAGGTTGGTAAATGAGACACACACACAATACTGAAGAAAATATCACCTTAAAAATAAAATAGGCCACATAGTAAGAACAAAGCAATAATAACAATAACAACAAAACATCAAGGAGGCAAATGCCTTGAAAAACAGAATTGGCCAAATGGAAAAAGAAGGTAAAAAAGTTCTCTGAAGAACATATTATATAAAAATTAGTATTTTGAAAATGGAAGTTAATGAATTTATAACAAATAGAGAAATGATAAAACAAAACTAAAAAAAATGAAAAAATAGAAAAACTGATTTATCTCATTGGAACAAAAACAACAGCCCTGGGAAATAGAAATTGGAGAAATCATTTTTTTAAATTATTGGATTACCTGAAAGTCATTATCAAAAAAGAGGCAAGCCATCATCTTTCAAGAAATTATATATAAAAAACTGCCCTGACATTTTAGAACCAGAAGGTAAAATAGAATTTGAAGGAATCCATAGATCACATTCTTAAAGATATCCCAAAATGAAAACTTTCAAAGATATTGCAGCCAAATTCTAGAGCCCCCAGGTCAAGGAGGGGATATTGCAAGTAACCAAAAATAAAAAAAAAATTGAACAATTACACAATCAGTCCTGATAACATATAATTTAACAGCTTCTATATTAAAGGATTGGAGAGGTTGGAATATGATTTTTAAAGGTATGATATTTTTGAGAGCAAAAAATAGGATTGCAATGAAGAATCACCTACCCATCAAAAGTAAGTACAAACCTTTGCAGGGGCAGGGGGGAGAGGGAAGGAAAATAGACATCCAATGAAATAAAGGACTTTCAAGCTGATAAAGATCAGAGCTGAATAGAAACTATGACCTTCAAATACAAGATGCAAAGAAGCATATAAAATAAACAAGAAAGAGAAACCATAAGGGATTCAATAAGGTTAAATTATTCATATTCCCTACTTGGGAAAATTTGTAACTCCTAAAAACTTTCTCATATTTAGAGCAGTTTGAAGGAGCATATAGACAAAGCAGAGGTGTGACTTGAATGTGATGGTATGATTATCTTTTCAAAATAAATTAAATTAAGGCATGAGAAAGAAGAATATACTAGGAGAAGTGGATTGAGATATATTATCTGACATAAAAGGGACCTGAAAGAGACTTTATAGCAAACAGAGAAATGGAGGAAATGGTGAGGGAGACATATGAAGCTTACTCTCATCATAACTGACTAAAAGAGGAAATGATATGCACACTCAATGAGTAGGAAAATCTATTTTGCCATACCGGAAGGTAGGAAGAAAAGGGGATAAAAGAAGCAGGGAAAGGTAATAGAAGGGAGAGCAGTCTGGGGGAGGTAAAAGTCAGATGCAAAACATTTTTGAGAATGGAAAGGGTAAAATGAGAGAGAAAAAAGAAAATTAAAAATGGGGGAATAGGATGGAGTTGATAATCATAATTGTTAAAAAAATTTATAGTGAGTATATTTGATAAAGACTTCATTTACCAAACATAAAAAGAGTCAATTTTTTGATAAATGTCAAAGGATATGAACAGAGAGTTTTCAGAGAAAATAATCAAAGATATCTCAAGTCACATCAAAATGCTTTAAATCACTATTGCTGAAAGAAATGCAAATTAAATGACACTGACCTATTATTTCACACCTATCAGATTGGCTACTATGACAGAAAAGACAAATTACAAATCTTGGAGGGGATATGGAAAAATTAAACACAATTGTGCAACTTGGTGAAAATGGCTAGGTTTATATCCCAAAGTGATAAAAAAAATGGGAAGGACCTATGTGTACAAAAATAGTTATAACAATTCTCTTAGTGATAGCAAATAATTCAAAATTCCCCATTAATTGGAGAATGGCTGAAGAAGTTGTACATAATTGTGATGGAATACTTTAAGAAATGATGAAAATAAGGCTTTCATGGAAAAACAACAATAAAAACATGAAAATACTTATATGAACTGATGCATAGTGAAATGATCAGAATCAGAAGAAGATTGTACATAGTAACAGCAATATTATAAGATGATTTACCAAGAATAACTTGGCTATTCTCAGCAATATAGTGATCTAAGCCAATTCTGTAGAACTTATAACAAAAAGGTGCTATTACAGCCTGAATAAAGGCCAGTTAATTTTTCTTTACTTCTTTAACTTTTTGTTTGTTTCTTTTTTTTTTTTTTGTCTATTTTATTTCACAGAATGACTTAGATGAAAATGTGTTTTTCATGACTGCACATATGCCAAATTGCCTGCTTTCTCAATAGTGAGGAATAGTGGGAAAGGGAAGAGAATTTAGAAACAAAAATTTGAAAAAAAAATCTCTAAAATTGCTTTAACAAGTAATTGGAAAAACACAATATTAAATAAGTTTGTAAAATATTTAAAAAATAGTGTCCAACGATTTCAGAGAGGCCTGGAGAGACTTGCATGAACTGATGCTGAGTGAGATGAGCAGAACCAGAAGATCGTTGTACACAGCAACAACAGTACTATATGAGGATCAGTTCTAAGGGACATGGCTCTCTTCAACAATGAAATGCTTCAAACCAATTCCAATTGTTCAGTGAAGAAGGCCATATACACCCAG
>JAJPUD010002967.1:177659-213516 GCA_023553655.1 Myrmecobius fasciatus
CAAGATTTGCTGGTCTCTAATTCCAAAGCTATTTCCCTTCACATGGATCCTATTATTATCAGCTAATATCTTGTCCTTTCTTGTCTTTGCCTTTTCATTATCCCTGGAACAAGGGCATCAGGGCAAATTAGATGCCATATCAGGATGAGTGTAGTGATTGTAAGGTATATAGGGAATCTGGAGAGAACAACAGTTGTAGTTGCACATTTGAATATTTATGCATTTTCCAAATGAATTTTTAATTCCTCCTTAATTATTGCTCTTCAATTTGAGCTGGATTCCCCTCCAAGGATATTGGACTGGCCCAAGAAAAAAACAAGGAGATACCTATTTTGAATTTAGGGACAATTTCTATTCATGCAGGTTGTTGTAGGAGCATGTTGCATATACCTCATTTTAAGTAAGTAAGTAAGTTTCTATATTTTCTTGTCCTAATAAATAAAGGCCTTGATTCTTTAATAGTTGTATGTATATATTTACATACATATGTATATATGCACATATATATGTATAACATATTGATACACATATATTTTTGTACATTCATATATACATATTTAATATTCATGAACTTTGACTATTAATGCCCTCATAAAAATCAGACTTGACTCACTGTCAAAAACAGTGAGTGATGACTAATGTGTTGTCAGGACTCAATGTTTTCGCATTGTAGGATTATATCAAATATATTTTTCTTCCTCTTCCCCCATGGAACCTATAGATAAGATTAGCCATGAACATATTTTCTTCAAAATAAAAAGTGATTTTTATTATTCCTCACTTTAAAAAGACCCACTATAGCAAATTATAAATATATAACAGATTAAATATAAAGTGAATGATTATCATAGAAAAAAAAAAACAAAAAACCCTTTATAGGATAGACTGAACTTTATCAAAAGAATCATCTAGAAGTTGGGCTTTTGTGATACAATTTCTCTCCATACAAATTTATTTCTACTTGTCTTCTTCCTCCTTGTACATAGTTGTAGAGGTTGTTGGAAAGACGAACCATATTATATTCCAGTTTGTAAAATGCGAGCAGAAGAATATTAAATAAATTCTGATGTGTGCTCTGTATTTTAGAAAAGTATATTTCAAATAAAAGATAATATGATTCCATAACAAAATGCACTAAAATTAAATTAGCTCAAGAGATATCATACATTTAGAAGTGGAAAGGAACTGGGAAGGCATTAAGTCTACTCCCTCCCCATATCCTGGAAGAGGAAAGTGAAACCAAAAGAAAGAAAATAATTTGGTCAAGATAATACAGGTCATAAAGAACAGGAATAAGATTTGAATCCAGATCCTCTAATTCCAGAAGCAGTACTGTTTTTACTGTGACATTTTTGTAGGCTCTTCAGAAAGAAGTTTCAGCAATGTAATCATAAATAGTTTTGATTAAAAAACAAGGAAGAGCTGGTTAAAGAGCTTCAAGTGTCTTCATGTAGTTTTCAGTCATGAGTCCAGATTTTACAACATAATGGCCTGGATTCTCCTTTTTCTTGGCAAGATCAGTTTCCATCCCCATCTCCCTTTATAGAATTCATACTTTCAATGCAATACAATGACATAATGTATTAAACATAGTAAAAATGGAAGCCTGTTGTTTATACACTCCAATATGCAGCCTTCTACTTCTTTATACTTCTCTCAAGATTTTGGGGGGAGGAATTTTACAGAGGAAATTGCTTGCATCTAGGAAAAGGAATAGGGCTATAAAGTGTGTCTGGTACCTTTCAAAAAAAGTAAAAGAAGGATAAAAATAGTGAGAGAGGAAAAAATATTTTCTTCCTTACTCATTGGTTGGCAGCATTTTAATATTTTCCAGGATTAAGTCTTGGAGTTTTCCCTCCAATTGCTTCAGCCCCAGTCTCTATAATCCATGTCGCACCTATAGATTTCCTCAGGAAATCTTATTGTCTCATGTTGAAGTTGATATAAATAGTGGCTGTCATAGCCAAAGTTGTTATTATTCTGGTCAATTTATTTAATTGGTATACTTTGTGTTTATATTATCTTAATTTCTCCTAATTTGCCAACTTTTCCTTCCTCTCAAAAGATCATTGTTGCTGATAAAACTTGTTTCTCCAAAACAGAAAAAAAAAAAAAAAAAAAGAGGAAAAAAAAATGTAAAATAACACTTTAAAAAACCTGTCTCACTTCCAAGCTTTTCTATATAATTTTGCAACATTCATTTTAAAATGATATTGCCTCTGTTGCTCTTTCTACATTTCCTTCAGGATCACTTAGCTTCAGTGGTTCCCATTTGGAACAAATTTAAAATCCTGCCTTTAGTCTTTAAATCTTTTGAAGACGTGACCATTTTTTGTCCTTCCAGACATCTGCTATCTTACATTCCTTACTACACATATTCTACAATCCAGCTAGCCAGAACTATTTGTTGTTCCTCATACAGAACACTTTATTTCCTATCTCTGAAACTTTGTACAGGCCATACTTCATGATTGTGATGCATTTTCCTGACTTCTAACTCTTATTTTCACTAGTTTCCTTTAAAACACAACTGAAACCCACTTTTTGCATAAGACCTTTTCTGGTCCCTCAAATTGTGTATGTCTTCCTCTTTCATAATACCTTTATATTCTTTATATCTAATTTATGCATATCTAGATTTTTACATGTTCTCTCCTCATTTAGAATGTATCTTGGGAGCAGAGATTGGGAGGTCTGCTTGTTTGCCTTTCTTTTCATTCCTATATCTTGGTACAGGGCCTATAGCATAGTAAGCACTGAATAAATATGCCTGTAGACTAATTGACTAACTTTATATTTAGTTTATTTCAATCATTTTAAAAATAATTTCCCAGATTTAGTCTATTCCATTTGTATAAGGTCATATATATGTTCCCCTATTTCTCTGTATGTTCCATATAGCTCAATAATAGCCTATTGTACTCATGTACCACAATTTATTTAACCATTCCCCAATCAATGATCATACATTTTATTACACCTGTCAAACATCCAAACTACCTGCATGTCAATAAGGAAAACCAAAATCTCAAAGATAGTGGGAGATAAAAGTATGAAGTTATTCTGTCTGACCATATTCATATCTCATTCCCTCTCTAGTCTTCTATGACTTATAAAGACTTTGTATATGTGCCCCCAAATTTTCAGTAACAGGAAATAGACAATGAGATTCTAGAATGTACAAGCAATAACTTCAGAGAAAAATGAAAATTCTTAGAGATAAGGGATCAAGGTGTGGATATGGGATGCATTGCTCCCATCAGTTCAACAATTTTCAGTTCCTGAAAATTATTTGAAGTGAATTTGAACATCATAGCCCAATACACACATAACACATACACATACACACACAAACACATCTCTGTGTAATATAAACATTCATTTAATGTTAATGTTAATAATTGTTTTACCTCAATCTCTCTCATTTGATTTTTGAAGACATTTTTTAATTCTTCTATGTGAAGAATCAACTGAGTAAAGACACTCTTATGGGAAAATAGCCTTAATTGTGACTTGAGACTTTATAATAACAAATACAGCTATAATTAAGTTTCAGGTGATTATCCCCTTCTGTTTTCCTACCACTTCTTAATTAGTGGTACTTCCTTTAAAAGTGATGATAGTTTTGAATTATATTTGTTTGTATATAATATTGTTATTAACGTATTCTTTTTCAGGGTTTAGATTTCCAGGTTAGATTTCCAAGAATAGAATTTAAGTCTGGATTCCCCCAAAGAATGGGAGAAAAAGCCAACCTGGGGGTAGGATCTTGGGGGAGATGGCTTCTGTGTTCACAGGTGGGGCTGGTTCCTTATCAGCAGAGGTTCCCTTAACTTCCCGGACTCTGACCTCTAACTGGCCAAGACATTTGGGAGGTGAAATTTCCTATTGTTGTGACTGAGATTACCTTGTACCCAGTTAGCCCCAGGGCTCCACATTTGCTATTTCTGTGGAGGTAGCCTGAAGGTGTTTACAATTACTGCAGTTTAAACCAGACCTTGAAATCTTTTTTCAGGTCTTCTCAGGTTACCCTAGGAAGATACTCTGTCTTATTTGCTTTTCACCAGTTTATGCTCTCTCTGAAGAGCAATTTTGTTTTGTTTGTGAGGGAAATCTGGAGAGTTTGGAATTTTTTCACCTACTCTGACTCTTTTCTAGACTCCTACCTTTGAAAGTAAAGATTGCTCATAACATCAATCATCATTTGGGACTTTTTCTAAATTGTTTTCCAGTATATTATTTTAAGGATGATGTAAATGATTCTTATTACATATTTTGTACATATTTTACATATTTTGTAATTATTACATATTTTGTATCAGTTTATATAACTCTACCTAGTTTTATCTAAATTTTTCATATTTTTCATTTCATAGTGCATATATAATAATATTTAATTACATCCATAAGCCACAATTTGCTCAGCTATTAACCAGTAGATGTTTGATGAGTCCTACTTATTTTAAAATTTCTAATTCTAGGGCCCTATTATTTTCCTTTTGCTTTCATTATTTCAATTTTGAAAAAAAAAAAGGAAGGAAAGGAGAAGGAAAAAGAAAAGAAAATCACTTTGACAGTTATGTAGAAAATGGATTGGAGAAGCAAATAAGTGTCAATTAGTGACACCAATTAGGAAAGTTGTTGCATAATCCAGAGAAGAAGTGAAGAATTGAGATGGAATTGTGGCCATATGAATGGAAAAAATGGGATGCTAGGGAAGAAGAAATAAAATTATTTAGCATCTGATTTGCTATGAAAAATGAAGAATTAAGGGTGATATGGAGCCTACAAACCTGATATAATAGAAAGGCATTTTTGCTCTCAAAATAAATAGAGGAGTTCCTAAGAATTGTAAGTTTTTGAGGAAAGGCAATGAATTCTGAATTGTACATGTTGAATTTGAGATGTATACAGGCCACCTAGTGTTTTATATCTAATAGGGCCTTAGATATATGGGGCTGGAACTCAGCAGAACAAAAAATAAAGATCCAGGAGACAACTTCACAGAAATCAATCAATTAATTAAAATTAAATTCTTTTCATGTACCTGAGATTGTGCTATGTGCCACATAAACAAGTATAAATAATGAAACAATTTATACTCACAAGTAATTCAGATTATAATGGAGAAGGCAGCAAATATAAATAAAAATATATAAAGCATAAATATAAAGTAAATGAATAGAACTTTATACTGTGATTAAAGATGGAGTAGTTTGGGAGGGAAGACACTAACAGTTGGGGGTTGTGATCATGAAAGACTTCAAATGGAAGATGATGCTTGATCTGAATATTAAGAAAATAGAGGAACTCCAAGAGACAGTCAATATCTGATTATATCTCTAGGCCACAATATTTCTCTCTAAGTTAAAAGAGCTGAGGATTGAAGTCTCAAAGCTGGAAGTAAAGAGTTGATTTTTTAAACCATTCCTTCATTCATAATTCTGGGCCGACTCAGCTGAATTCTTTGTTGTTAAGGATTTTTTAAAATTTTGTTGGTGGTAGGAGATGATTATACAACTGGTGTTGGGTACAACTTCAGGTTGATGGAATCTAGTTCATATGTTGCCATTTCCCATTGTTCCTGAAGTAGTTATTTGTTTGTGACTCCAACCTTTTGGGGTTCATTTTCTGATCTCAAAATAATGAGAACAGCATAATTCAAATTGTCTCTTAACATCATGATTCAATGACTATATCTCTAAATTTTATGCAGGGTATATCACATGCAAAAGAAAATTTTTCTTAGGTAGCAAAAATTCATAACTAGTATGAGGCATAAATAGCATCAATGAGTGTACAATTCTGTATTAAGTAAGTCATCAAGTCAACTAATATTTATTAAGTGCCTCCTATAGGCAAACCCTACGCTAAGTTCTGGGGATACCAAAAAAGGGGGAAAAATCCTAACAATTTTTAGTCACACAATTCACAGTTCAATGAAACAATTGTAGATATAAGAACAAAAAAGAGAAAACCAATAGGACACTTTAATTGATAGAAATAATCGATTGATATATCATCATACTCCATGCAATTATATACAGAAAATGCATCATACACATAAGCATTAATGATATCTTCTGGTAATAATGACATCTACACTTCCTATAATGTCATAAATTAGTTTTATTCTGATAATTCTAGGTCTTTTTTGAATGATTAAATGATCTGCACTTATACCTGTTGAGGCAGAAGACATCCCAACTTTATAAGGGTCTCCAGGTGATTCATAGGTATGGTGAAAGAATTTGCAATCTCAGTTTATTTCCGGGTTAAGGAGCAAATATTTATTACTCTGCTTGACAATAATTTTAGCAAAGAGCCAAAAGCAAGAAGATGATTTTTTAGAAAACAGAAAGATCAGTTTCCAGTCACTGATATGCTAATTTTATGGCTTGGAGGCTCAGTTGAGGAATGGTGGGGGTGGAGTCACACACATTACTAAATTCTATGACTTCTCAAAGTATTGAAGAAAGGTGGAGCAGCTCTTATCATTGAGTTCAATGGTTTACTGACCAACAGATTGTTGTCTGACTGCCAGCACTGTTTTGGACATTTCCAAGGCCAGATAGCCCTGGGATTTCTCAGAAATTACTATTCTCACACCTCATCACACCTAAACTGACCAATGGTAAATGTTGATAATCACTGCCCTTACCCCTTTAGTCCTGAATTCCCAAACCTGGGCTTGTCTATATGGCTATTAGCATTTGAAATAAGTAAGATTATTCTCTGTATGCTGAGTATTCATTTCTTATGAATATGTGGTGGAAAAAGAATTATTTCTTGGTTCAGGTTTTAAACTTCCTATAGGATCCAGGTTTTCTGAATTTAAAACAATGTTTTTGCCTTACTATATGCTGTCATTTTGAATAGAAATCCCCTCTTTAATGATATTATCTATTACACAAAATTTCTCTAGAGCTTTAGATTAGTGTCTTCCTCACCATAATGTTGGCTAAGTTGACTGCAGATCACTTTTTCCTCTCTTTTTCACCAAAGTCTAACTTAAAAAAGAGAAGCTGGTTGTGATGAATTGCATTTTTAGGGCTACATTACTTTCTAGGGGTATTTTATAAACAGGCAAATTGCCTAGTCTAGAATATTTGATAATGATTGTTATTTTATCAAGCTGCTGCCCTGTGTCTTTGCTTGCTGAATATCAAAGTATCTCAGAAAAATTGTCATTGGAATGAAATTCTTGACAATAAACCTGGATCCTTCTTACAAACAGTCTACTACAGAGCTATTCCAAACAATTTTCTAATCCTCACAAGTAGGTAGTAAAGTGGTGCAGAGCTGGGGCTAGACTCAGAAAGACCTGAGTTCAAATGTGACAATGGTTAATTTACTTTCTGTGTGACCCTGGGCAAGCCACTTGACTTCTACTCAATAAAATAGACAAAATAATTACATCTATCTCATAGGGCTATTGCAAAGATCAAATGAGTTATTATTTGAAAACAACAGCACAGTACCTATTAAATTCTTTTTCTTTTATTAAAGCCTTTTCTTTTCAAAACATATACATGGTTAATTTTTCAACACTCACCCTTCCAAAACCTTGTTTTATAAATTCCCCACTCCCATTCCCCAAACCCCTTCCCTTAGATGGCAAGTAATCCAATATATGTCAAAAAATGTTTAAAAAATTTATGTTACATCTAAAATATGTATACTTATTTATACAATTATCATGCTACACAAGAAAAATCAGATCAAAAGGAAAAAAAATGAGAAAGAAAACAAAATGCAAGCAAACATCAATGACAAGAGTGAAAATGTTTATGTTGTGATCCAGTAAGTTCCCACAGTTCTCTCTTTGGGTATAGATGGCTCACATTGACCATTGGAAGTGAACTCAATTATCTCATTATTGAAAAGAGTCACATCCATCAGAAGTGATCTTCCTATAATCTTCTTATTGCCCTGTATAATGATCTCCTGGTTCTTCTCATTTCACTTGGCAGCAGTTCATGTAAGTCTCTCCAGTTCTCTCTGAAATCATCCTGCTGATCATTTCTTGCAGAACAATAATATTCCATAACATTTACATGCCATAATTTATTCAGCCATTCTCCAACTGATGGGCATCCACAGTTTCTAATTTCTTGTCACTAAAAAAAGGCCTGACACAAATATTTTTGTACATGTGTGTCCCTTTTCTTCCTTTATGATCTCATTGGATTACAGGCCCAGTAGAAACACTGCTGGATCAAAGAATATATACATTTTGAGAGCCCAAATTGTTCTCCAGAATGTTTGGATCAGTTCACAACTCCACTAACAATGTATTAGTGTCCCAGCTTTCTCACATCCCTTCCAACACTCATCATTATCTTTTTCTGTCATCTTAGCCAATCTGAGAGGTGTGCCCTGGAATCTCAGAATTGTCTTAATTTTCATTTCTCTGATCAATAGTGATTTAGAGCACCTTTTTATATGACTAGAAATGGTTTTGATTTTTTTATATGAAAATTTTCTGTTTATATCTTTTGATCATTTGTCAATTGGAGAATAGTTTGAGTTCATATAAATTTGACCCTCTCTGGTTTAGATATCAGTACCATATCTGTACCATGAAAGGAATTTGTTGGGATTCCTTCTTTCCCTATTTTTCTAAATATTTTTGCATAGAATTGGAATTAATCATTCCTTAAATGTTTGGTAGAATTCACATGTAAATCCATCTAATCCTGAAGATTTTTTTATTAGAGAGTTAATGACTTGCTCAATTTCTTTTTCTAATATGGGGCAATTTAAATAATTTATTTCTTCTTCAGTTAATCTGGGCAATCTATATTTTGGTAAATATTCCTCCATTTCACTTAGATGATCAGATTTACTGACATATAGTTGGGCAAGGTAACTCCTAATTGATCAAATTTCCTCTTCATTGGTGGCAAGTTCTCCCTTTTTTTGATACTAACAATTTGATTTTTTTTTCTTTCCTTTCTCTAATCAAATTAGCTAAAGGTTTATCTGTTTTGTTGTTTTTTTATAAAACCAACTTTTAGTTTTGTTTACTAATTCAATATTTTTCTTACTTTCAATTTTATTAATTTTCCCTTTTGTTTTCAGAATTTCAAATTTGTTATTAAGTTAGGGCGTTTAATTTTTTCCTTTTTCTAGCTTTTTTAGTTGCAAGCCCAATTCATTGATTTTCTCTTTCTCTATTTTATAGAAGTAAACATTTAGGGGCAGCTAGGTGGTGCGGTGGATAGAGCATCAGCCCTGAGGTCAGGAGAACCTAAGTTCAAATCTGGTCTCAGACACTTAACATTCCCTAGCTGTGTGAGCCTGGGCAAGTCACTTAACCTCAAGAAAAAAAAGGATAAACATTTAGAGATATAAAATTTCCCCTAATAAGTAATGTGGCTTTATCCCACAAATTTTGATTATGTTTTTTCATTATTGTTATTATCTTGGATGAAATTATCGATTGTGTGTATGATTTGTTGTTTTACCCACTCCTTCTTTAGAATTAGATTGTTTGGTTTCCAATTAATTTTTGGTCTATTTTCCCCTAGGCTCTTATTACATGTAATTTTTTATTGCATTATGGTCAATAAAATTGTATTTACCATTTCTACCTTTCTGCATTGGATTTTGAAGTTTTTATGCTCTAAAACATGGTCAATTTTTGTAAAGGCTTCATATACCGCTGAGAAAATGTATATTCCTTTCTGTCTCCATTCAATTTTCTCCAAAGGTCTATCATATCTAACTTTTCTAGGATTCTATTTAACTTCTTAACTTCTTTGTTATTTATTTTGTGTTTCAATTTATTTAGATCTGAGAGAGCAAAGTTGAGATCCCCCATTAGTATAGTTTTGCTGTTTTTTTCTTGCAGCTCTCTTAACTTATTCTCTAGGAATTTGGATGCTATTCTAATTGATGCATATATGTTTAGTATTGATATTGCTTCCTTATTTTTGGTATTTTTAAGTAGGACAAAGCTTCCTTCCTTATCTCTTTTAATTAGATTTATTTTTGCTTGTGTGTGATCTGAGATCAGGATTGTTACTCCCACGTTTTTTTCCCTTCAGCTGAAGCATAATAGATTCTAGTCTAGCCTTTTAGTGTTTTATTCTGCTTTAAATGTGTTTCTTGTCAACAACAAATTGTAGAATTCTGATTTTTAATCCAGTCTGCTATCTGCATCTGTTTTATGGGAGAGTTCATTCCATGCATTTTTACAGTTAAAATTACTAGCTCTGTATTTCCTGTCACCTTGTTTTCTTGCAGGTCCACTTTTCTCTTTCCTTCCCTCCTTTCCCTCCACACTAGTATTTTGCTTCTGACCACCCCCTCCCTCAAATATCCCTCCACTTTTACAGTCCCTCCCCATTTCTTATACTTTTCTTCTTCTACTTCTGTTAGTTTCTCCCTTTCCTTTCCCATTTCCCCTCCTACTTCCTTATAGGCTAAGACTAGCTTCTCTGTGAAGTCATATGTGTCTGATATTCTTTTTTCCAGCCAAATCTGATGAGAGTAAGATTCATACAATGCTCATCCCCATCCCTTCTTTCCCTCAATTGTAATAGGTAATTTTTTTGCCTCATCATAAAATTGTAATTTACCCCATTTTTAACTCCATTTTCCTCTTCTTCTAGTACAACCACATTTGCTCCTATATTATCTTTTTTATATCATCACAATAAAATCAAATTATACCTGCACCCTCTAAGTATAACTATAACAGAGATACAGATCATGAGAGTTAAATGTATTATCTTCCCATATAGGGATATGTTTTTAACTTTTAAAGGAAAGTTATTTTTTTTCTTTCCTTTTTACCTTTTTATGCATTTCTAGAGTTCTATATTTGAAGGTCAAATTTCCTGCCAGCTCTGTTTTTTTATCAGAAATAAATGAAATTCACCTGTTTCATTGAATGTCCATCTTTTTTCCTGGAAGATAATGCTCAATTTTGCTGGATAGTTGATTTTAGGTTGTAATCAGTGTTCCTTTGCATTTCAGAATATCAGATTACATGCCCTGTGATCCTTTAAAGTGGAAGTTGCTAGTTCCTGGGCAATCCTAATTGTGGCTCCTCAGTATTTAAATTGTTTCCTTCTGGCTGCTTGCAATATTTTCTCCTTGATTAGATAATTCTGAAATTCAGCTACAATGTTCTTTGGAGTTTTCGTTTTATGATCACTTTCAGGAGTTGATTGGTGAATTCTTTCAACGTATATTTTACCCTCTGGTTCTAGCATATCGGGCCAGTTTGCCTTGATAACTTCCTGAAAGATAATGTCTAAGCTTTGTTTTTTTTTTTTTTTTCCCATGGCTTTCAGGAAGTCCAATAATCCTTAGATTGTTTCTTCTAGATCTATTTTCCAGGTCACTTATTTTTCCTAGGAGATATTTTACATTTTTTTCTAATAAAAAAAAATGGTTTGGTTTGACTGACTTTTGAAGTGTCATTTAGTCATTTACTTCCATTTGTTCAATTCAAATTTTTGGTGAATTATTTTCTTCAGTTAGCTTTTTATCTCCTTTTACATTTGGCCAATTAAACTTTTAACTGAGGTGTTTTGTTCATTGCATTATTTTTTCCATTTCACAAGTTCTGTTTTCCAAAGAATTGGTTTCTTTTTCATATCTATTTTGTAGATACATGTTACATAGTTTTTATCTAATCAAAGCTATTTTTTAGTTTTTTTCAGATAGTTTCTGTTTTTCCTTTTCTAAACCCTCTTGCAAAGTTCTTATTTCCTTTCCCCAGTTTTCTTCTAATTCTCTTTTAAGATCCTTTTTGAATTCTTCCAAGAGACCCTTGTGAAACAGGGTTCCACTCATATAACTTTTTTTGTCTTCATGTGGAGATGATTTGCCTTTAGATTCCCCAGGGCTTGATGTCTGGTCTTCTCTTTCTCAATAAAAGTTACCTATGATGAGGCTTCTTTTTGCTTTTTTGCTCATTTTTTTTAAAAGGTTGAGGTCTGTTCTTAGGGAAAAGGGGTGACAGCTGCTTTAGGTTGCCTTGGGGCTGGTGTTGCTGACTGACTCCCAGGGCTGGGTAGAAAAGATCAGCTCCCACTTTTATCTGGGGTTCAAAGGCTCACTATTTGCCTTTTGTATTTGCTTTGGATGTTTCATAGATAAACTGCTGATCTATTGACTTGTAACTAGGACAGAGTAGCCTAAGAGCCTTCCAGTAGATTCCCTGGTGCATGGGAACCACAATGCCCTGGCTCCCTTTCCCAGCTGTGTTGGCATTTGGCTACCTCCTTCCCCGCCCAATTGAAACATACCTTTTCTGAAGTTCTTCCCAAGTATCTTCTGGAAATGTGTTTCACTCCAAATATTTGTGGGTTCTGTCACTCCAAAGCCAGTTCACAGGCTTGATCTGGTATTGATTTGAGGGACACTAGGAGGAGCTCAGGTAAACATGTCTACTCTTTGCCATCTTGACCCCTCCCAATATTAAATTCTTAATAAATATTCGTGGCCTACTTCTCATCCTTCCCTTCATGAAACTTGGTTTTCTAAGCCTTTGTACTGGTCTGTCAGTCATTCAATGACCATCTACTAAGTGTCTACTGTATTCTCAGCATGGTACAAAGCACTAAAAATGCAAAGACAGAAAAAAAAATAAAAACTAGTCTCTATTCTCATCTAATAGGGAGAAAATATGTAAACAACTATTTACAAATAGGTTATAATATATGGGCAATTTGGAGGTTATCTCAAAGGGACCACTTTAGCAATTAGGGGGACCACAAAAGACTTCTTGCAGAAAATAGGACTTTTGCTCAGATCCAAATGAACCTGGGGAATCTAGGAGGCAATGGTAACAAGCCACACATTATGTGGGATAGCAAGTGAAAGTGGAATATTTTGTGTGGAAAAAAATCAGGGAAGCCAACTTTACTGGATTGCAGAATATGTCGGGAGCAGTATAATATGTGTGAAACTTAGAAAAGGGATAGGTTTGTAACTTTATAACTGGTTTTAAAAGTCAAACAGGAGATGTTATATTTAATCCTAGAGGTAATAGGGAATTGATGAAATTTAATGAATAATTCCTTCTTCCAACCCTCCACCCACAGCCTCCTTGGTTTCCTAGATTTCTTTAAGATTTATCTCAAATTTCACTTTCCTCAAGAGATGTTTCCTTGTACCTCTTTTCCCAGACTCCAATTAGGGTTTTCTCACTGTAATTAGTATCCACTTGTAATGTATATTTATTTTATATGTGCATGATTATTTATATGCACTCTCTACCATTGTGAACTTCTTAAGGGCAGGGGCCTACTCTTGCTTGTATATGCATTCCTTCAGTTTCCCTCCAAAAGTCCCACATATAATGAGAGCTTAGCACATTTGTTTATTGACTGATAGCCTGATTTGAGCTCCATATTTTCATTTATTTCTGATAGTACTCTTCTGAGTTAAAGTTAGAAGACTTTTCTCTCAACCATAAGAAGAGAAGAGTCATTACATCTGTTCTATCTTCAGAGATTCCAAAGCACAAATCAATTGGTAAACCTGGTTCTTTCCTTAAGTGAGCAAATGTTTAATAAAGCCAGTAGCATCATTTCTTTTACTGTTGTATACATAGACTAGAAATGTTACACAGTGATTCCACTGAGATTTCTGCTCAGGCCTCAGTGTTTTTTGAATGTGATTAAAATTCTCAAGGTTTGGGACACCTTGGGGATGATGTTGTAGTTTTATACTTCTTGATTCCTACCACAGCCAATACATTGTTGAGTAGTTTCCTCTGATGGTCTATCTTGGTCAGAATGGATCTTGGCAGGAAATCCATACACACAGAAAACTTTCTCCTTCAACACTTTAGAAAGTAGGGAGCTTTTTGGCTCTTGCTTAAATATACATAAGCATACTTGATTGGTAACATTTCATGACCATATTATTTTCTGTCAATATACTTCTAGAGATTAAAACAAAGAAGTGTATATGATTCCAAGAATTTCTTTAGTACATATATATATATATATATATATTCAACATTGTCATGCACTCTGTTTAACTTCATATTATTTCTCTTTGGGGAACCCACAATTTCAATTCTCCCAAAATTAAGATTTTCCATCACTTACAAGATTGTAGTATTACATGACATAATATTTAGGGCAAGAATAATATCAAGAACAGTGGATGGCTAAATCCCAGAATTGAAAGTTGTGAGGAAAAAATATTAAGTATGAGAAGAAGGGCTTTTAAAGTGATATTAGTGTTGAAAAATAAGTTGGCAAATAGATGTGTTATTTGGGTTGGATGGGATAAAAATTAGATGAAAAAAAAGCAGAACTTCTCTACTATTGTGCTTCTCTTTTTACTACAATGGAGAGCAATCATAAGACTAGGAGGATTGAGAAAAAATTAAAATTCAAGAGGGAATTGGAATTAAAGAAAGTGAGGAGATAGAACAGTTCACTGTGCTTGTGGAGTTCAATTCAGCTCAGATGAAGGACAATCTAAGATTTTAAAATTGCTCATTTTGGGCTAAATTGGTGTCAATAATACTTGAGGAACTTTGGATAGCTGGAAAAGTTAAAAAAAAAGACTAGAAATGAGAACACATTGCCTTTATTCTTTTTTTCAAACGCATAAAAGTTGGATTCAATAAATTATAAAGTAGTGAGCTGTACATTCATTCCTACTCTAATTCTAGGGTAAAGTACTACATACTAGATGTTTTATAAACATTTAAATGAGAAATAGTGATTACTAAGAATCAATATGGCTTCACTATTGAAAAGGTCACTGTTCAAAAACTTGAGTTCAAAGCTCTGTTTTGTTGACGTCTCTGACTGGGCTTTCACTTTCTTCATCTGTAAGATATAGGACATGATCCAAAAAAATTACCAAGTACCCCTTCTTGTTTAGCTATCTGGAAATCAAAGTAAAGTGCAATTAGGATATCCATTTGTGACAGCATCACTAGATCAGGAGAGACTATAGATACAGCATATCTGGAATACATCAAGTTGTTTAGCAAAGCCTCTTATTTTATACTTGTGAACAAGATAGAAATAAATGGTGTAGTTAAAAGGATTTGGAATTTGTTGTATTTCAGAAAAAAATAAGTGATAATTAATAAATTCATATTAAACTGGAAATAACCTCTATGGGTGTGTGACAGGGTTCTGTACTTGTCTCTGTTCTGTTGATTTAGATGAAGGCATAAATATCAGATTTTCAGGTGACACAAAGCTGGAAGGGATAATTAAGGAATTGGATGACAGAACTGGGTTCCAAAAGGATCTCAACAAGTTATAATGATGGATCAAATCTAATAAGATGAAATTTAATGGGTATAAATGTGGAATCCTACACATGGGTTTAAAAAAATCAATTATACCATTACAGAATGGGGGAGATATAACTAGAGAGCAGTTTATGTGAAAGAGGCCCAAGGGTTTTAGTGGAAAACAAGATCAATATAAGTCAGCAGTAAGATATGGCAGTCAAAAAGAGTGTGCAGTCATAGGCTGTTGTGATAGACAAAAAGGTCAAGGGAAAAAAAAAGGAAGTGATAGCTTTAATGTATGCTTCCTGAACATACAACTTTTAGAATATGAGCTTTAATTCTGGAAAAAGTCATGAATAAAGAGAAGAGGGTGTCTAGATGAGATAGTATGTATAGTGAGGTAACTGAAAATCATGCTATATGGAAATCATTTTAAGGAAGAAAAGATATAATAGATATTAAGAACAGATCTGAACATGTTATCCCCCTAATCAATAAATCAAAAATGACTCATTATTATTTATAGAATTATTGAAAAATTCACTGTTTAGCTTTAAAAACTCTTTATAATGTGTTTGTAACTTATCTTTCCAGCATAATTTTTCATTATTATTTCTGTACTCCTGTGGGAATCAGGCAAAGTGACCTTCTTTCTCACATGACACTCTACCTACTTTGGCCTTAAACTCATAAGCCCTTAACCTTTGTCTGTCTCAGTTTCCCTATCTGTAATAATAGCATTTACCTCTCAGAATTTTTGTGAGGACCAAAAAAGACAATATTTGGAATGCTCTTAGCAAAATTCCTGTTATGAAATAGTAAAACAAAATATAAAGAATGAAAAAAAGAGAAGAACATGAGATGTCACAGGATTTCTGCATCATCTGGAAATTGGGTTACATGATCTTTGAGGTTCCTTCCAAATCCAAGATTCTGAGTGTACAAATGAAAATTTAGAAAAAATTCCTGATATTTTCATTTAGGAACCCTTGCACCCTAAGACAAAGACTTCCTGAATCCACGATTATTTCAGTGCCATGATATATATTAGGGTGACACATTTTTGGAATAAAAATTATACACTGAAACATAATTATTCAGTAATAATAGCTTCTTCCTAAATTTTTAAAAATTATCATTATATGATTTCCCCAATTCAAAAAACAATCCAAATCAAAACAAATTTTAAGCTTAATTTTATGTATTCAATCAATTAACCAATATGCACTTATAAAATGTCTACTATATGCCAGTAATTGTAGTAGTCACTAAAGCTATGATATAAAAATGAAGTTTTTCCCCTTAAGAAATTCTAATGAGGGACAACTAGTTGGTGTAGTGGATAGAGCATCAGCCCTGACGTCAGGAGGACCTGAGTTCAAAGTTGACCTCAGTCACTTAACACTTCTTAGCTGTGTGACCCTGAGCAAGTCACTTAACCCCAATTGCCTCGTCCAAAAAAAAAAAAAAAGAAAAGAAAAAGAAAAAAAATTCTAATGAATGACAATACATGTATATATGCACACATACATATACGCACACACACATATATATATAATTTTAATAGTATTTTATTTTTCCAAATAAATGCAAAGATAGTTTTCAACATTCATCTTTGTGAAACTTTGTCTTCTTTTTCTCCCTCTTTTTCCTCTCATCCTCTCCCAACATAGTAAGTGAGTTGCTATGGGTTAAACTTAGGCAATTCTTCTATGCACATGCCCATATTAATAATTCTATGCAAGAAAAATCAAATCAAAAAGGAAAAAAACACAAGCAGATAAACAAACAACAACACAACAACATAGGTGAAGATACTGTGCTTTAATCTATATTCACTTTCCATAGTTCTCTCTCTGGATAAGGAGGGCAGTTTCCATGACAAACCTATTGGAAATGCCTTGAATCAGCTCATTGTTTAAAAGGGCCAAGTCCATTACAGTTGATCACATAATATTGTTGTTAATTTGTTTCTTCTCACTTCACTTAGTATTAATTCATTCAAGTCTTTCCAGGTTTTTTTTTAAATCAGCCTGCTTGCTATTTCTTATAGAACAATAATATTCCATTACATTTATATACCTTAACTTATTCAGCCATTCTCCAACTGATGGGAATTTACTCAATTTTCAATTCTTTGTCACTGCAAAGGCTGTTACAAACAGTTTTGCATATGTAGGTCCTTTTTCCTCTTTTATGATCTCTGGAATATAGACCCAATAGAGACATATATATGTATATATATATATATATATATATATATATATATATATATATATATACATATTCAGGTGTATTTTAGAGCATGATTACACACACACACACATACACACACACACATATGTGTGTGTGTGTGTGTGTGTGTGTATATGTCCATATCTGTATCCAAGCATCAATAAAAGCAAAACAGAAAGAAGAAAAAAATTATCAGGGAATATACTTGGATGGGAAGTAAAGGGAATGTAAGACTTATTAACAATTCTAAGAAACATAAATAAATAATTCTAACATTGCAGCCATGTACAGGAGTCAGTGAAAAGATACAAAGGCAAGAGGTGGAGTATGCTCAGTAAGATTCAGCAAATAAGGCAGTGTGACTGGGTCATAGTATATGTGGAAGAAGAGAGTTATAGATGCCTAATAGAATAAGCTTGCATGTAATTAATTTGTAATGTATACAAAAATAAATTCTACTATAGATCAATTTCCTCTATAAGTTCTTATTAGTCAATTCATAATTTGTCAAAGTGCAGAAAGCACCCCAGGAATATTAAACAAAATTTGACTATAAGTCAGTCTTCTCTCTATTTCAAAAACATCAAAAGCTTAAACAATTGGAATTAGGAAAAGGATTTTGGTTCATTTATTTTAATTTTTGTTTTTAACTTTGTGTGTGTGAGTGTGTGTGTGTGTGTGTTTAATCAAATGGAGTTTTAAAGCATCTCCAGCTTGAGTGGTGTTTGTCTTTGTTTTCTTCCAATGGGATGCAGAATCATTCTCACATCATCCAGGATGCAAAGTAGAGTCACAAGGCTGTGAATGAGTTGAAATCAGACAATTCTGAGCAAAGCAACCATATGGGAAGTCATAAGCCAGCACTCCAGGGGAGATAAAAATCAATATTCTTTTCTTAAGTAAGCAGATTATCCCCCAATGAAGAAAAATGAACTGTCTTACATATTGCCATACAGAAATATACGCAATAATTGATACCTACTGTACAGACAAATTAATCTGGCCTAAAGAGAAAGAGTTGAAAATGGTTGGATTTCTAGTAGATACAAAGCAGTGTATTCTGATTCCATCTGGATAATCAAAATTTGAACTCCCCTGATTTTAAATCATCAGCCTCAAGTCATTTAAAAAAGCAAAGCAAACCTTTTCATTTGTAATGCCTTTTTAGTTCAGTCACTCAGAGAAATCACATATTCTTGAAATTTCCTTGGAAATAATAACCTATCATTGGACAAGTTGAAGAGAAAGATCCTAGTCAGGAGTCACTTTACTTTTCAAATTTGAGGTGTCCAGAAAAAAGAGACATCATTGTGTTAAGAGCATTGGATTTGTAATCAAGAACAATAGGTTCGAAGCCTGGAGCTGTCACTTAGTAAGTATGACTTGGGGCACATTCTTGAAACTCTCTGGGTACAGTTTCCTCATCTGTAAAATGGACATATTGCATGAGGTCATCTTTAAGACATTTTTAACTCAAAAATTTTTGATCTTACAAAGCTGAAAAATAAGTCTGCTGGTGTTTATGGGAAGGTACTATTTAATTAAGAAATTTCTTTTTTTACCTCCCATATTTCTAATAACTTGAATATATAGTTACAAATCCTTTTTTATGTATGAAAGCTTAAAATATGGACAACCCTGGGACATGGAAGGGAAAGACATCTTCTACCCTTACTTGCCAGAGTAGGCAAGTAAGGCCCAAAAGTAATACTTGGCCTAAAGTCGCACCAGTCAATATGTGGCAAAGCCTAGATTTCAGTCCAGGTTGTCAGTCACCAGATGAAAAAGACTTTCTTTTATATCATGTCCTCTGATTCTACATATTATTATCAATTTTTACATGAAGAATCTGCTTAAAAAGAGATGATTTAGCAATGAGATATTGTAGCTGGATCTCTTCATACCAAGTTTTGCTCTTTCCTCACTACACCAAAATTCCTTTCTATTTTTGTTGGCTTCAGATCACAAATATGAGCCAAAGATAAAAATCCATCTACTTGTCTTTAAGAAAGTCCTTTAAAGTAGTTTCAGAAAAGCAACTTATTTTAGTCAAATAACTATATATATATATATATGTAAAGAAAGAGAGAGAGAAAGAACTTTATATCTCTGTTTTTGTTTTGTTTTGTTTGTTTTGTTTTTTCAAAGTGTTTAGACTGGAGTCCTGGAGTAGGGTAGTATATTTAAAATAAAGAAAATAAAAGCAAGTTGGTAGCACTTTTCAATTTGTTTGTATGGCCCCTTTAAAAATGATAATTTGTGCAAGTATTTTCTGCCCAAAATTGCCTGGTTAAAGAGGTGAAGAGAGGGAGATAGCAATGGTGACAGTGATTAAAAACAAAGCAGTGATATCTTATACTTGCTTGAGAAAACAAAGGAAATCAAATCAGCAGGGTTGTTTTTTGCCACTCAGACAAGCAATTTAGCAGCCTATTTGTAAATTGTGGGTTTGGAAAATAAAGAAAACGTTTCAAATTCAAGTAATAAAAGTAAGTCACCCAAGACACTCTTTCAGATATCATATTCGTTGTTTTGTATGCTGCTGCATAGTTTAAAACTTGAGATATTAGACACTAGAAGAAAATGAGTTCCTAATGTTTTTAAAGGAATAAGAATAAGAAGAGATTGAACCCTGTGCTTTGAGTATGTGTTTGGGTATTTATAGCTTCTTTTCTCTCAATTTATCTCCTCTAGCAAGAAGGGAGGGGAAAGGAAGAGGAGGTTAGGAAAAATTAAGGTTAGAAAAAGTAAAGATAAAGAAGGGAAGAGAAAAATGGCAAGGGGGGAAAAGTAGGTAAGGGGAAATTCTCTTTTTCACTTGACCATGAATATATATGTTACAAGGGCTTTGTTTTTCTTCCTTTTGGAAGAGAGGTAAGAGAGTGACAATAGAGAAGAGGAGAAGAAAGAGAGGGGAATCATTAAGGTATTTTTTTAAAGCATAGAAGAAAACAGAAAGCAGGCCAGAAAGAAACACAAGCATTACAGGTTTGAAAATTATGGGTTAAATTTATATTTTTACAAAGAAAGCCACAGTATGGTCATTCATCCTTTGTTTTTAAAGAGGACTAATGACATCATAGGAAGATGTCTTCACTCTCATTTGAATTGGATTAAAATGAGGTAGAGTTAAAATCACTAGTCTCACTCTTTCTTCCAAAAACATCAAAATCCAACAGTAAGACAAAAGTTGACTTGTGATAGCCCAGGATGCAGTATCTGATGTCTGAGCAAGCTCTAAGTACTCCAAAAGTACCTGCTTCAATCATCTTCATGATCACTGTAGCACATTATTATGATTATGATTATTATTGTTGTTTTTGCTGAGGCAATTGGGGTTAAGTGACTTGCCCAGGGTCACACAGCTAGGAAGTATTAAGTGTCTGACTAGATTTGAACTCAGCTCCTCCTGACTTCAGGGCTGGTACTCTGTCCAATGTGCTATCTAGCTGCCCCCTGTAACACATTTCCCTAATGCCCTTGTTCCATGGGGGCAGGGTTCACATGGGCTAGACAGCCAACAAACTCACCAATGGGTATGTGGGCTGTCCATTACTCTTAACCTGGGTTAGCCCCTCTACTGAAACGGTTTTGCTGTAGTGAAGGCCTTTGGGTTGCTATAGCTTCTCGGAACCACAGGTCAGAACCACAGTTCTTAGAGTTGGATGATGGTGAACACTAAAGATAGATGAGAAGCCTTGCAAAGTGGTAAGCAAGCCCTCATACCAGAAGTGCTAGTGCTTCCTGAACACTCCATATATCACCATTCTGAAAAAAAGAAAAAAATGATAATAAAGAAAAGCAAGGTGTATATAATAGAGCTTTGTCCTTTTATACACAATCTTTTCTGTTCTGCCATGTATATAGAAATGTACAAATTATTTGCTGTTTGTTAAGTTCAGAATAAAAAATAATATAATTCACTAATAGTCAATATAATTCCTCTAAAGTAAAAGATTTATTTCAATTCTTTAAAAACTTCACAACTTTATTCTTGTGGGAACTCTCTCCTCTAATACATAACTCATCCTTCTCCATTCCTTATCTACTAACTCTACCACCTCATTCCTCACCCTCCATTCCCCCAAAAAGGAATTATTCACCTAATTTAGAACATCTGAATCAAAGAAACAGCCCAAAGTAAAGTTATTTTGAATTGGAATCCCAAAGAACTCTACAAAAATCTTTTAGAACCCTTCCTACCCACTCCCATGTCCCTCCTTCAGGGACAAAAGCTTATTCCCAGGCTTATACCTGGGACCTATCAAGGGGCCTACTCCTCATTTTTCCCCAAAGAGAAATTGTCATCAAACTGCTCCACACCCTAAACTTTTCTCACAAGAAATCACAAATCTGAACTCATTCTATTTACAAGAAATAGACAAGGATGCTGAAAAAAGCTTCTCTTTTGTCATCTTTCAAAAACCATCATTTAAGTGCCTACTGTATTCCAGGCATTGTGATAAATGCTGTTTAAGGCATTGTTTAAATCCAGGAATGAAAAGGAAGTTAGAGTGAAGGAAGGAATTGTTTGATTGGGTGGCAAGTTGAATAAAATGCCTAAATCAGATAGATCAGACTACAATTAAACTACAATGATCCTGAGTACATAAAGGGTACTTAGGTCAATGCCTGAATAATGGCCTTTTCTCAGGCCACAGCTATATTGGATACTATTAATCACTTTCACCTCCCTAATATTTTGTACTACCCTTTGGATTTCATGATGCATCTCTTTTACGTTTTTCCTCCTGGCTGTCCTACTGCTCCTTCTAGAATGATTTTGCTGATTTTTTTTGTTTTGTTTTTTTATCTATGCCATATCTATAAATATTTCTGTCCTGGACTCTCTTCTCTCTGATCCATGACCTCACCAGCTTCTATGGGGTTTAATTATCATCTCTATGTAGATGATTTCCACATACCCTGAATCTCCTTCTTGAAATATGGCTATATATGACCAAGTGTGAACATGTGCACATTTTGGACATGGGTACATTTTGGACATTTTGGACAATCCCATGCCTCAAAAGAATTTCAAATGCATGTCCTTCCTCTCAAGCCCTTATGAACTTCCCTATTGGTGTTGAGAACACTATAATCCCCTCAGACCCAGGTTTTCATTGATGTTGACCATGATTCATCACTCTCATTCATCCTATAAATCCAATCCCTCTCCAAAGCTTGTTGTTTCTAGCTCTAGAACATCTCTCATAGATTGATAGATAGAAAGAGAAAGATACATAAAGATGTGTATATATTTGCATATAAAATAAAGGAATATATATATATATATATATAAACAAATAAAATATACATAAATAGCTATATGTACACATACATGCATATATATATATACATGTATATACATATATATGTATATCTATCTATCTATCTATACACACATATATGGAAAGACACAGGGAGAGAAAGAAATTTCTATCTATATAACCACAAACAGTCCACATTTCTATCATTTTATTGCTTCTCCCCTATATTTCTCTAATAACTTTCTAACAGGTCTTCCTGCCTTAATCTCTTCCTATTCCAATTAATGGCATACTCAGCTGCCAAAATAACTTTTTGAAAATATATTTTTTAACATGGTACCCCCATTTTAATTGAACTCTGGTGGCTTCTTATTATATCCAGCATAAGATAAAAAGTCTTCTATTTCAAATTTAAAGTTCTTTATAATATTGCTCTTTTTTACATTCCCAATCTTGTTATACTTTTACTCCCTTTCATGCACTTCATGATTCAGTAATACCAGTTAGCTTGCTTTTTCTCTTATTCAAGACTTAATCTCCCCTCTCCACATCTTTGCATTAAATTCAGACAATGCTTTCTATAGTTTTCTTCCTTGTCTCTATCTCTCAGATTTCTTCAAGTCTCCTTCAAGGCTTAGATCTCCTAAATTCTTCAGGCACCCCAATTCCTAGAACTTGTGCTTCTTGTTCTGAAATTACCTCTCTTTTATTCTGTATATATCATATATATCATACATTGTCTCCCCCATCAGAATGTGAGCTTATTAAGGGGTCAACTTTTAGAAAAATTCTCAGCACTTATTATAGTTCCTAGCAAATAGCATATGCTTAACAAATATGCAATTTGAATTTGATTAACCTAGACAATGAATTCCATTTCATTTGGATTTTGAAGAAGTTTTGCTTCTTTGGAACAGGAAGAAATAATCAAAGTGATGAAGAGACATTTTTAAAGGACTGAAACACCTAATATTTGAAGAGAAATTCAGGAGTTCTAGCAGATAGTACTAAAGCCTTAGAAAATTATGATTTTTTCTTAAGAAATAATGCAAGATGAGGAAAGCAATTTGATTAAACCTAGAATCCTGTGGACTTTGAAGAGAGCATGGAACACTAACAAGATATTCCAGAATGATTCAACAGAAATAAAATCAAAGGAAGATAGAATTATATAGGTCAGAACTTGGGTTTTTCAATGCATATTATAAGATCTAAATTAGCAGAGGGGGGAAATTAATCCATATCATTTAGTTTAACTAAAGGCATAAACAGATTTGAAACACAAAAATACTGAAATGGAGGAAAATCTGGAAGAAGAAAATTAAAGGGAAATATTATTAAAATTGTATGAATTATATATGTCAAAGTGGTTTAAGTTGAAGAGAGTATGTGAAGAGGTAATACATGTCCTATAGATCTTTCTAGTGAAAATGACAAATAAAAACACATTAACATCCTAATATGAGTAATAATATGGGAAACCTTCCCAGAACGATAATATGACCAAAAAAAAAAAAAAAGTCAACAATCTAACTAGGGCTAGAAGGTAGGGGAAGGAAGAGGCCTAAAGTTATAGTAGAAAGTAAATTTAAGTAATATAAGATTATTTTTTAAGACACAAGAAATTATCAAAATGATTTAAAATTTCCTAAAAAGAAAGCAATTTAAGATTCAACCAAAAAATGAAAGGCTTATAAACAGCCTAATCTTCAATTAATAAACATAAATGTTCAACAAAAACAAAGTGTTACAGGCAAGTGCAAAAAAAGAGACATTACAATCATTACAACAACAAATATGTAAGTAGTTCATACAATTTACAAATATCTAAAGAAATTGACCCATGAGAAAGGAAAGTAAATGTGACTACCAAGAAATCAATTAACTCATGTAAGGAGATAATTATACAAAGAGAGAGACACAATTGTGCCAATATCAAACCAGGAAAAGCAAAACAAAGAAAGATACATAAAATACAATCCAATTAATAGTTATTGATTTTTAAAGTTAAAATATGATCCTGGAAAAAAAAAGATTAGATCAATTGATTTTTTGAAAACTATACACTATATTCAAGACTTATATATGCCAAGGAAGAAATGATTATTCAAAATTGTAAAAAAAAATTAACATAACTAATTAGATTTTTTTTAAATCCAAAGAGGATTCAATAGATGCAGAAAAAGGCTTTGAAAATCACAGCAATCATTTGTGTTGAAAATAATATGAAATAAAGTATTAGATTTTTATATTACAATAAAATCACATGGTAATCTCAATAGATGCAGAAAAACCTTTTGACAAAATACAGCACTCATTCCTATTGAAAACACTAGAGATCATAGGGATAAAGGGAGCTTTCCTTTAAATAATAAGCAATATCTAACTAAAACAGAGCAAGCATTATTTGTAGTGGAGAGAATCTGGAGACATTCCCAATAAAATCGGGGATGAAACAAGGATGCCTATTAATCACCATTATTATTCAACATTTTACTTGAAATGTTGGCTTTAGCAAAAAAGAAAAGAAAAAGAAATTAAAGGAAATAGAATAGGCAATGAGGAAATAAAACTATCACTCTTTGCTGATGGAAAAAGATAGATCAGTGGAATAGATTAGATCCATATGACAGAACAATGATGACCTAGAGTAATCTAGTATTTGATAAACCCCCAAACTCCAGTTTCTGGAACAACAACTCACTGTTAGACAAAAATTGCTGGGATAACTGGAAAATAATATGTCAGAAACTTGTCATAGACCTCCATGTAACACCCATACCAAAATAAAGTCAAAATGGGTATATGATTTGGGCATAAAGGATGACACCATAAACAAATTAGAAGAGCAAGTGATAATTCACTTATTCTTTGGATATGGGAGTAATTTATGACCAAAAAAGAACTAGAGAACATTATGAAAGGCAAAATGGACAACTTTGATTACATTAAATTAAAACCGTTGTGCACAAACAAAACCAAAAGAAACAAGATTAAAAGTGAAGTATAAAATTGGTAAAACATCTTTACAGCCAGCATTTCTGATATATCTCATTTCTAAAATATATGTGTCAAATTTATAAGAATACAAGTCATTCCCCAATTGATAAATGGTATAAGGATATGAACAGACAATTTTGAGGTGAAGAAATTAAAGCCATGTATAGTCATATAAAAATGTTCTAAATCACTATTGATTAGACAAATGTAAATTAAAATAACTCTGGGAAACCTCCTCACAACTTTCAGATTGACTAAAATGATAAGGAAAGATAATCATTCATGTTGTGGGGGATGTCAGAAAACTGGGAAACCAATGCATTGTTGATGGAGTTCTGAAATGATTCAACCATTCTGGAGAGCAACTAAAAACTATGCCCAAAAGACTATACAAATGTGCATATCTTTGACTCAGCAGTGCTTTTACTGGTTTTGTATCTTTAAAAACAAAAACAAAAACAAAAACAAAAACAAACAAAAAAACCCCATAAAGGTGGGAAAAGGGCCTATATGTGCAAAAATGTTTGTAGCAGATCTTTTTGTGTAGAAAAAAAAATTAGTAGATGCCCATCAATTGGGAAATGGCTGAGCAAATTATTGTATATGAAGTTAATGGGATAATGTTGTTTTATAAAAAATGATGAATAAACTGATTTTAGAAAAACCTAGAAAAATTTACAGGAACTAATGCTGAGAGAAAAAAGCAGAACCAGGAATACATTGTACACAATAACAAGAATGTGTGATGATCAAATGTGAAAGATTTGGTTCTTCTCAGTGATTCAATGATCCAAAGCAATCTCAATAGACTTAGGACAGAAAATGTCATCTGCATCCAGAAAAAGAACCATGGAGCCTAAATATAAATTAACACATGTTATGCTCATTTCTTTCTTTCTTTTTTAAATTTACTGAGACAATTGGGGTTAAGTGACTTGCCCAGGGTCACACAGCTAAAAAGTGTTAAGTTTTTTTTTTTTTTTTTTTTAAATCTCACCCTTGGTTTTTCCTTTTGGCTCTGATTTTTCTCTGCCAACATGATTCATAAAACAAAGTGTATTAAAATAAATAAATTATAAATAATAAGAAAAGAAAGAAAATCCCAAGGAATTTATATACAGATTAATTGAAACAATTAATAACTTTAGCAAAATAATAAGCAGAATAAATGAAAACTCAGCAATACTATTTCTATACTCCAATAATAAAATCCATAAGAAAATAATACAAAGTGAAATCTCTTTTAAAATAATTACAGAATGTATAAAATATTCCAGAGTCAATCAACTAAGCATGCATAGTATTATATGGATAGAATTACAAAATGTTCCTCAGAGAAGTAAAGAAAAGAATGAATGTAGTCATTTACGGTGTCATGGCTAGGCTTTTCCAACATAATAAAGATGACAATACTAAGCAAACACAATTGCACATTTAGTGCTATAGCAATCACACTCCACAGGGCATACTTTATAGAGCATAGCATTTTCTACATATATATATATATATCTTTATAGATATTAATGGAAGAACAAAGAGTCTAGCAATCAAAAAGTGAAAAATGAAAGAGAAATAATTCAGAATATTTACATTTAAAAAAAATTCTAATTCTCAAATTATTTGAAAAAAGCAATTATAAGGGCAACTAGGTGACACAATGGAGAGAGCACTGGATCAGGAGTCAGGAGAACAGTCCTGCAAAATCCAGTATTAACCATTTATAAGCTGTGGGGTTTTAAGCAAGTCACATTATCCCATTTACCTTAAAAAAGCAAGAAACAAAAACAAAAAACAAAAAAACAAATGACACCCAGTAATCACAATATATTTTAAACATAGAAAAGTAGATAAATGCAACAGAAATACACAAAATACTAGGGAAAAAATGAACTCTACTTTTTAGGACACAAGAGGCAAAAATATGTCTTATAACATCTTATTTAACAAGATCATTGGGAAGTTGTAATTCAATGTGGCAAAAATTAATTTTATACTAAATTTTATATAATATACCACAATAAATTTAAAATGGAAATGTGACCTTAATATAAAATGTTATTAATTAAAAAGAGAGTTCACTCAGATATTTCCACAGCTATGGGAAGGAGATGAATTTTACCCAATGAAGAGACTGAGGCAATTATAAGAGAAAAATATATTCTGTAATTTCAACTCATACTCAAAAACTTGAAAAACATGCTAACAGGAGAGTTAGCAAGCATGGAATTAGTGAATCTGCTACAGTCTGTTTCTACTGTCTGCTAAGAGATAATTGTTAACAGAGTGAACATTTGTACCTAGGAAATTGTCAAATACTAAAAAAATCTAATTTTGGCTTATTGTTTTGTTGTATATCTAGACTTAAGAAGTGATGGAAGCACAGCAAGATGGCACAGTGAATAGAGCACTAGCCCTGATGTCAGGAGGTCCTGAGTTCAAATCTGGTCTCAGACACTTAATACTTCCTAGCTGTGTGACCCTGAGCAAGTCACTTAATCCTAATTGCCTCAGGGAAAAAGTGGGTTGAGAAAAATGCAAATTAAATTTTTCATGTATATTTTTTTTTGAGAATTAATTGCTAAACATATACTAGCATACTATGATGTGGAAAAGTCTAAAAATATATGAACATTAATGTACTGCATTTGCAGTTATGGAAAGCAATTTGTGATTATGCAAAAAAATGAAGCTAAAATCTCTGTGCCTTTGATTCAAATATTACAACATTTATATGTTATCTACGTTAAGCATAGACTTCCAAAGACTCTTTTGTAAGGGAAAAAATGACAGAGATATTAAAACAGAGATGACTAGAATATATAAAGAACTGATACAAAGTAAATTAATCAGAACTTGGAAAATAACCTCAGTGGTAACTACTACAGTATGAATAAAAAGAATAACAACTGGGGCAGCTAGATGGCGCAGTGGATAGAGCACCATCCCTGAAGTCAGGAGAACCTGGGTTCAAATCTGGTCTCAGACACTTAACATTTCCTAGCTGTGTGACCTTGGGCAAGTCACTTAACCTCAATTGCCTCAGCAAAACAAACAAACAAACAAAAAAAAAAAACAAAAAACAAAAAAAAAACCTAAATCATGAGAAATTATAATAACAAAAATTTGGCTGAAAGAAGAGGACTTCCAGGGAAGGAGACAAGATAGCAGGGTAAAGCAAGGAAGCTACTTGAATCCTCCAAGTTGTTTCCTTCAGATGAATTCCCTAAGATAAAATCTCCAGGTCAGATGGATTCACAAGTGAATTCTACCAAGCATTTAAAGAACAATTGATTTCAATAATATGTAAACTATTTGGAAAAATAGGTAAAGAAGGAGTCCTGACAAATGCCTTCTAGGACACAAATAAGGTAGTGATATATAAACCAGGAAAAGCAAAAAAAAAAAAAAATCAAAGTAATTTCCCTTATGGATTTCAATGTAAAAAATTTAAATAAAATATTAACAAAGAGATTACAGCAATTTATCAGCTAGATAACACACTATAACCAAATGGGATTTATACCAGAACACAAGGCTGGTTCAATATCAGGAAAACTATTACTATATTGACAATATCAATAACCAAACCAGCAGAAATCATATGATAATATCAATAGATGCAGAAAAAGCTTTTGACAAAATACAGCACTGATTACGATTAAGAACACAAGAAAGCATATAGTTGAAGGGAGCTTTTCTTAAAATAATAAGCAGTATTTATCCAAAACCAGTAGCAAGCATTATTTGTAATGAAGAAAAGCTGGATGCATTCCCAATAAGATAGGAGTGAAACAAGAATGTCCAACATCATTACTATTATTCAACATTGTAGTAGAAATGTTGGCTTTAACAATAAGAAAAGGAAAAGAAATTAAAGAAATTAGAATAGGCAATGAGGACATAAAACTATCACTCTTTGCAGATGTTATGATGATATATTTAGAGAATCCTTGAAAATCATAGAAAAACCTACTGGAAACAATTCACAGCTTTAGCAAAGTTGCAGGATATAAAATAAACCAACACAAATCATCAGCATTTCTATATATTAGTGACAAAGCCTATCAGCAAGTGATAGAAAGAGAACATCCATTTAAAATTACTGTAGAAAAAATAAAATATTTGGGGCTCTACCTGCCAAGACAAACCCAAGAACTATATGAACACAATTACAAAACACTTCTCACACAAAAAAGTCAGATCCAAGCAATCCAAAAAATATTAGTTTCTCATGGGTATGCTGAGATAATATTATTAAAATGACAATTTTGCCTAAATTGATCTATTTGTTCAGTGGCATACCAACCAAATAGCCAAAACATTTTCATAGAACTAAAAAAAAATAATAAAATTCATCTGGAAGAAAAAAAAAGTTCATGGATAAAAAGGGAATCAATGAAAAACATATACAAATGATGGTGGCTTAATAGTACCAAACAAAACTATATTATAAATCTGTACTCATCAAAACCATTTGGTATTGGCTAAGAAATAGAATGGTACATGAGTGGATTAGATTAGATATACAAGATAAAATATGTTATGTTAACTTTTTTCTGTTTTTTTTAATCTTTCCCAGTTTTTCCTTTTTGCTCTGATTTTTCTCCGCCAACATGATTCATAAAGTAATGTGTATTAAAAATAAATAAATTTACCAGGAAAAAAAAGGAAGAAAGGAGATAAGGCAAAGAAACACACAAAAATATCATGCACTGACTTTCAGGAGCCAAGATGGAGTTAGCAGTAAATTATCATAACTGTCTCATATTCATTTCTACCAAACATAAAATAGTAGCCCAAAACAAATCTGACAACAGGAGAAACAGCAAAAAGACTGGGTGAAATGATCTTTTATCCCAAGAACCTTGAAAGTTTGACAAAAATAAGGTTTGTCTCACTCCAGTAAAACAGTAACATAATCCAGGACAGAAAGTGTCCCAATAAGGTAGCAGCAAGATCCACCTCAGCAAACCCCAGTATGTGGGGCAGGTATAGTCAAGAAAACAGGCAGACTAGCTCCAAGAACTGTCATGGGCTTCATGGTAGCCCTGTGCAAACAGGTAACCTCCAGCAGCCAGACTTCTATATAGTTCAGCATAGACCCAGGAAAACAGGTAGATAACAATCCTATTCATGACTGGGCAGCTGCCAGCCCTGGGACCACTGCAGATATTTCAGCATGGCTTCAGGCAAAGGGGCAGCCACCAGAAGGCAAATCTTCACTACATCAGTGTAGCCCTGGGGAAACACAGAAACACTCCCGTTGGCTTCAGCACACTCCAGATGCAAGCACTAGGATTCAAACTCAGCACCAAATAGGCCACCAGACCCATATAACCTCCAGGAGTATCATTCACTCCCCCACCACACCTCCATAGAACAGCACCAAACATGAGGGTCTCCTGTAGCCTCAGGGCCACATCAGTATAGCACTAGATAAATAGCTCTAGCATAAGAAGCCTGAGGAAGTATACCTTTCATTCTGGGGCAGAACTAAAATCTAAAAGAAAGGAAAAATATCCAAAATAAAAGCAAAAAAAGGAAAGTTATTGTGGTGACTAGGAAGATCAAGACATAATGTTGAAGCAATGTTGAAACACCTATGGGCAAAACCTCAAAGAAAAATGGGAAGTGATCTCAAGCTCAGAAATAACTCATGGAAGAGTGTAAAAATAATGTAAGAAAGGCAGAAGAAAATTGGGAAAAGAAATGAAAATGAGACTAGAGAACTATGAAAAAAATCAACAACTTGAAAAAAGAAAACAACAGCTTAAAAAGTGGACTTGACCAAATGGAAAAGGAAATCCACTGAAAGGCACAACTTCCTAAAAAGTTCAATTGATCAAATGGGAAAGGAAATACAAAAGACCATTGAGGAAAATAATGCCTTAAAAGTTAGGATTGAGCAAGTGGAGGACACTGACTGTATATGATATGTCAAGAATCAATTAAGTAAACTCAAAAGGATGAAAAAAAAATCTAAAATCCCTTATTGAAAAATAGACTCAGGAGAGACAATGTCACAATCATTAGACTAGTGGAAAGACAAAAAGGAGAACTTGAATGACATCTTTCAGAAATTACCAAGGAAAATTTCTTTCTGGCTACTTACAATATTTTTCCTTGACTTGATAGTTTTGTAATTTGGCTTTAATTTTCCTTGGAGTTATTATTTTAGAATCACTTTATTGAGATGTTCAGTGGATTATTTCGATGTCCTATTTTGTCCTCTAGTTCCAGAATATCACAGTAATTTTCCTTTATAATTTTGAGAAGTCACAAGGAGTATTACACAAGACTTGGTGGCTGCAAAAATAAGGAACCAGAATTCATGGAACATATTACAGGAGGCAAAGAAGGCAAGACTAT
This sequence comes from Myrmecobius fasciatus, assembly GCA_023553655.1. Taxonomy (NCBI): domain Eukaryota; kingdom Metazoa; phylum Chordata; class Mammalia; order Dasyuromorphia; family Myrmecobiidae; genus Myrmecobius; species Myrmecobius fasciatus. Next base: position 209,766 of record JAJPUD010002967.1, read on the forward strand.
AACAAAGTTTCATTTATCTAGGGGAACAAAGCATGATATTTCAAAGGAAAATGGTTATTTAATGAAATAGAAGGATTTCAAACTTTTATAAGAAGACCAGAATTGATCAAAAATTTTTATCTCCAATATCAAGATCCAAAAGAAGTCTAAAAAAGTAAAGAGGAAAAAGAAATCATAAGGGATTCAATGGAACTGAACTGCTTATGTTAGTACATGGAATGATGACACTTATACTTCTTAAAAATAGTAACACATAGTATAACTAGCTAGAACCTACATTGAAAGAAGGTATGAATATAATGTGAATATGAAGGAATGGCAATAATAATTAAGGAATGACAAAGAAGAGTACAGGAAAAAAAGGAGAGATAGGATGGGATAATTTAATTTATTTTTCAAATGAAGACACAAAAAAAAACTATTACAGTGAAGGGAAAAATGAGAAGATGAATGATGGACATCACTTGAAATTTACATCACTAGGAGCCAAGATGGCAGAACGAAAAGGTGACTTTCTGCCTCTCCTCCAATCTTCTCTCAAATCAACAATAAAATAAGCCTCTGAACTGATCTTCAAGTCAATGAACTCAGAAATATTTGGAAACTGCTCTCTGGATAACTTCATATAAGGTTAGTCTGACCCGGACAGAGAGATAAATAGATGATTCCTGTGTAGGCTGGAAGTGAGGGTGGGACTAAGCTCAGCTCATTGTGGCAGAAATTCCAAACTCCAAACTCCAAATTCCAAACACCTGGAGTTTATCTGAGGCACTCGGGACACTCTGCCCTGATTGGGGACAGGTGTTCTGGCAGACTTGCCTTGTTTAAGGAGTAATTCGAACTCAGTCCTAGCCCCCACCAGCCCAACACCTTAAGTCAACTCGCTGAAGTGGCCCAGGGCAAAGCTTTTTCAGCCACCGTTTTTTTTTCCCTACCTTAAAGAGATATCCAGGCTGTCTAAAAAAAAAATGATGAAAAAGCAAAAGAGAGCTCTCACCACAGACAGCTTTTATCAAGGCAAAGAAACGACCCCAGAGCCAGAGGTTCCTTTAGACAAAAATCAAGAGAAAATCAGCCAGGATCATCACTGGTCCCCTTTTCAAAAGGCCTTTCTGGAAGATTGCAAAAAGAACCTCAAAAGAGAGCTGGAGGATAAATGGGAAAATAAACTGAAATCAGTGCAAGAAGGATACAGTATCTTGCAAGAAGGATATGATATCCTGCAAAAGAGATATAAAAAAGACACCAATTTATTAAAAAAATAAAATTAGTGAAGTGGAAAAAGAGTGCAATGAACAAATTGGCCAGTTACAAAAGGAGCTTAAAAAGGTAACTGAAGAAAACAACACTTTAAAAATAAGAATTGAACAAATGCAAGTGAATGACTCACTGACTTGAAGAATCAGTCAAACAAAAACAAAAAAAAATGAAAAATTAGAAGAAAATATGAAATATGTCCTAGGAAAAACAACTGACTTGCAAAATAGATCTAGGAGAGACAATCTAAGGATTATTGGACTTCCTGAAAGCCATGATCAAAAAAAGAATCTAAACACTATCTTCCAGGAAATCCTGAAAGAAAACTGCCCTGAGATTGTAGAATCAAAGGGCAAAATCACCATTGAAAGAATTCACCGATTACCTCCTGAAAGAGACCCCAAATTTAAGACCCCAATGAATATCGTGGCTAAATTTCAGGACTATAGCACCAAGGAACAGATTCTGCTAGCAGCTAGAAAGAAACAATTCAAATACCGAGGATCAATAATTAGAATCACACAGGATCTGTAAGCCTCCACACTGAAGGATCGAAGGGCCTGGAACCAGATATTCCGAAGGACAAAGGAAATTGGATTACAACCAAGAATAACCTATCCAGATAGAATGAGAATTATCCTCCAGGGAAGAAGATGGTCATTCAATGATATAGGTGAATTTCACCTATTTCTAATGAAAAGACTGGATCTGAACAAAAAATTCGACACCCAAACACAGAACTCAAGAGATGCATAAAAAGGTAAAAAGGAAAGGACTCTTGAGAACTTTATTTCTACTAGGGGGATACTCAAAGTTTGGGGGTATAATTAACTAGATATTACTTTGATAATATGAAAAAGAGAACTAGAGGGGAAAATGTTGTCATACTGGGGAAAAGAGGGAAAAAGTGGTAAAATAAGATCTAAAAAAAAGGAGGTAAAAACAAGGTAAAATCACTTGAAGAGGCAAAGAAAACCTAATATAATTGAGAGAAAGAGGGGAGGGAGATGAGCATTGTGTAAATCTTACTCTCATCAGGTTGGTCTCTAAAAGTGTATATCAGACATGTGATTTCACATAGAAACTTGTCTGTTGCTAGAGGGAAGTGGGAGGGAAAGGAGGAAAAGTAAGGGACAAACTAATAGAAGGGAAAATAGAAGAACCAGCGGAAAGGAGTAAAAACAGGGGGAGGGGATCTAAAGGGTAGAGTATTGTTTGGGGGAGGGGGTCATCAAAAGCAAAGTACTGAGGAGGGGGGAAGGGAGAAAGGGGAAAGGAAAGAGGAGTATTGTTTGGGGGAGGGGTCATCAAAAGCAAAGTACTGAGGTGGGGGGAAGGGAGAAAGGGGAAAGGAAAGGGGAAAACATAACTTGGGTAAATAAGATGGCAGGAAATAAAGAATTAGTTATTCTAACTGTGAATGTGAATGGGATGAACTCTCCCATAAAGCGGGAGCGGATAGCAGACTGGATTAAAAATCAATATCCCACAATATGTTGTCTACAACAAACACATTTAAAACATAGTGACACATATAGAATGAAGGTAAACAGCTGGAGCAGCAAATATTATGCCTCAGGTGAACAAAAAAAAGCAGGGGTAGCAATCCTTATCTCAGATCAAGTAAAAGCCAAGATAGATCTAATCAAAAGAGATAAGGAAGGAAACTATATTTTATTAAAGGGTACCATAGATAATGTAGCAATATCTATACTAAATATATATGCACCAAGTGCAATAGCACACAAATTCCTAGGGGACAAATTAAGAGAGATGCAAGAAGAAATAGAGAGCCAAACGATACTAGTGGGGGATCTCAACCTTGCTCTCTCAGAATTAGATAAATCAAACTACAAAATAAACAAGAAAGAAACTAGGGAAATAAACCAATTGTTAGAAAAGTTAGGTATGATAGATCTATGGAGAAAGTTGAATGGAGACAGTCGAGAGTTTACTTTTTTCTCAGCAGTCCATGGAACCTATACAAAAATTGACCATGTATTAGGGCATAAAAATCTTAACATCAAATACAGAAAGGCAGAAATAGTAAATGCATCCTTTTCAGATCATGATGCAATAAAAGTCACATGCAATATAAGTCAAGGAGAAAATAAACCAAAAGGTAATTGGAAATTAAATAATCTAATCCTGACGAATGAATAGGTGAAAGAGCAAATCATAGACACAATCAATAAGGAGAATCACCCAGGAGAATCACAATCACCCAGGAGAATGACAATAAGGAGACAACATACCAAAATTTGTGGGATATGGCCAAAGCGGTTATAAGGGGCAATTTTTATATCTCTAGATGCTTACTTGCATAAAATAGAGAAAGAAAAGATAAATGAATTGGGCTTATTATTAAAAAAATGGAAAAAGAACAAATGAAAACCCTCAATTAAATACCAAATTGGAAATTCTAAAAGGAAAAGGAGAAATTAATAAAATCGAAAACAAGAAAACTATTGAGTTAATAAATAAAACTAAGAGT
>JAJPUD010002967.1:219472-266391 GCA_023553655.1 Myrmecobius fasciatus
AGATCAGTTCAGAGGCTTATTTTATTGTTGATTTGAGAGAAGATTGGAGGAGAGGCAGAAAGTCACCTTTTCATTCTGCCATCTTGGCTCTGCCCCCATAGTAACCTTGATTTCAAAGAAAAAACAGAGATCTAATTAAAAGAGATAAGGATACAAACTATATCTTACTAAAAAGTACTATAGACAATTAAGTAATGTCCATATGAAACACATGTGCACCAAGTAGTTTAGTATCAAAATACTTAGAGGAGAAATTTAGTGAGTTACAAGTTCATGAGCAAATAAAAGATAGAGAGCATTATACAATTTAAATAAATGATATTGATTAAATTAAATTACAAAACTTTTGTACATAGGAGACCTATGCAACCAAAATTAGAAGGAAAGTAGAAAGGTAAAAAATAATCTTTACAGTAATCTCTGATAAAGGTCCTTTGTATCAAATATGTAGAGAAATCAGTCAAATTTGTAAGAATATAAGCCACTCTCTAAATGACAAGTGGTCAAAGGATATTAACAGACACCTTTCAGATAAAGAAATCAGTTACCTATAGATGTATGAAAAAGTGCCTTAAATTATTTCAGATTAAAAATGAAAATCAAAACAACTTTCAGGTAGTAACACAAAACGATCAGCTTACATGCATTGGCTAACATGACAAAAATGAATAATGATAGATGTTGGTTAGTATGTGGGAAAATTTTGATACTAATGCACTATTGGTGAAACTGTGAACTGATCCAACCACTCTGGAGAATAATTTGAAACTTTACCCAAAGCGCTATAAAAACTGTCCATACCCTTTGATCCAGCAATATTACTACTAAGCCTGTATCCCAAGGAGATCCTAAAAAAGAGTAAAGGACATATTTATGAGCAAAAGAATTTATAGTAACCCTTTTTGTGACTGTCAAATATTAGAAATTGAAGGATGTGTATAAATTGGGGAATGGATAAACAAGCTGCTGTATATGAATGAAATGGAATACTATTGTGCAATAATAAATAATGACCAGGCAGGTTTCAGAAAAACCTGAAAAGACTTGTATGAACTTATGTAAAGCAAATTGGTCAAGAAAACATTTTGTATAGTATTAGCAACATTTTGTGATGAATAACTCAGCTCTTCTCAGGAAGACAATGATCTAAGACAAGTACATTGACCTATTCCTATCCAGATAAAGAACTGATATACTCTGAATGCAGAATGAATCATATTTTTTTTCACTTACCTTATTCTTTATTTTTCCTTTTGATCTCTTTTTTCTTTTACAACTGTGACTAATATGGAAATGTTTTACATAATAGTACATTCATAATCTAAACAAAATTGCTACCATTTTAGGAAAATGGGAAGAGAAGAAGAAAGAAAAATTGGAACTGAAAATCTTGCAAAATTGAATGCTAAAATTGTCTTTATATATAATTTGAAAAAAATAAAATGCTACTAACAAAAAATTAGGAAAGAAGAATACTTAAAAGTCATGCACCAATTCTTCATTCACTTTAGCTTTGACTTGTAGCCTTTTCAAGTTAATTTATTGTCAATGCAGTAGCAGATTTCAATATCATTCTCAGATTTGTTGAAAGCATCTGACAATGTTGCTGAAAATGTCATGCTGAAAAGCATGGGGGAAAATGCAAAGTCCTGTTTTAGTCTACTTGCCAGTGGAAAAACAAAAGAATGTCATCCATTGTCCAGAAGCTGCGTAAGTATGCTGTCATGAAACTAGCGTACAACACTGATGAACTAACCAAATTATGCCAGAATTTCCCACAAGTCTTCATGACTGACAGTATCAAATACCTAAGTCAGATAAAGACAGTTGTGTGCTGTTGTGTTCTTGGCATTTTTCTTAGAGTTGTTAGCAACAAAAACTATATGAAGTATTCCTTTGCCTTTCCTGAAGAGCCTGTTGAGTTTTCTCACAATAAGGGCTATTTATCTTTCAGGTATGTTGGATTTCATTTCGTCCTTAAGAATGAGGGTATTCCATGTACTGATATTAAGTTGAATTAACTTTTTTATTTTATTTTCTATTTTTTAAACACCATCTATGGAACATCTAAGTCATTGTTCTCTTTCCTAACGGGAGATGAAATTAGATGATCCCTGCCTTCAGAGAGTTTATAATTAAGAGAGATCCTGAGCTCATTGTAAATCTAGGGACACAAATCAAGAACTATTCTATGAAATGGAATAGTTCAAAAACTCAGAGTTGCATTGTGGACATAATCATGGCAGGATCTTGAGAACAGATTATAGGGAATAATTTAAGAAGGAAAAGAGAAACATTCCCTTGATAGTTGTAGATAGGCAATTATTGTGACACTTAATGACAGATTCAATCATTAATAATGATTATTAATATAACAAGTGAAGCCTAGTGTCTAAGTTCTCTGAAGACTTCTTTTTATGTTTTTCATTCTATCCTTTTTTAATCTTTATTTTTTATTATTAAAGTTGTTTTTTTTTTGTTTTAAGAACATATGCACATAAAATTTACAATATTCACCCTTGCAAAATCTTGTGTTCCAATTTTTCCCTCCTTCCTCTTTCCCCCTCCCCTAGACTGCAAGTAATCCAATATATGTTAAACATGTGTAATTCTTCTATACATATTTCCATAATTACTATCCTGCTTAAGAAAAATCAGATCAAAAAGGAAAAAAAATGAGAAAGAAAACAAAATGCAAGCAACAGCAACAAAAAGAGTGAAAATACTATATTGTGATCCACACACAGTCCCCACAATCTTCTCTCTGGGTATAGATAGTTTTCTTCATCACAAGACCATTGGTACTGGCCAGAATCATTTTGCTGTTGAAAAGAGCCATGTCCATCAGAATTGATCATCGTATAATCTTGTTGTTGCCATGTACAATTATCTCCTGGTTTTGCTCATTTCACTTAGCATCATTCTATGTAAGTCTCTCATGGCCTCTCTGAAATCACCCTCCTAATCATTTGTTATAGAACAATAATATTTTATAACATTCATATGCCATAATTTTATTCAGTATTCTCTAATTGATGGGCATCTACCCAGTTTCTAGGTCCTTGTCACTACAAAAAGGGCTGCCACAAACATTTTTGTATATCTGAATCCTTTTCCCTCCTTTCTGATCATTTTAGGATACAGGCTCATTAAAGACATATACAAGATTAAAAGGTATGCACAGTTTGATAGCTGTTTAGGCATAGTTCCAAATTGCTTTCCAGAATAGTCAAATCAGTTCAAAACTCCACCAACAATGTATCAGTGTCCCAGTTTTCTCACTTCCCCTCCACCATTCCTCATTATCTTTTTCTGACATTTTAGCTAATCTGAGAGATGTGTATTGGTACCTCAGAGTTGTTTTAATTTGTATTTATCTGATTAATAGTTATTTAGAGCACTTTTTCACATGACTGGAATGGTTTTAATTTCTTCATCCAAAAATTGTCCATTTATATCATTTGGTCATTTATTAATGGAGAATGGCTTGAATTCTTATAAATTGGAATCAATTCTCTATATATTTTAGAAATGAAGCCTTTATTAGAATCCTTGAATTTAAATTGTTTCCCAGCTTATTGTTTCCCTTCTAATCTTGTCTGCATTAATTTTGATTTTATAAAAACTTTTTAACTTAATATAAGCAAAATTATTCATTTTGCATTGAGTGGAATTAACTTTATAAGAATTTTTGTAACTATTTTTGTGTTTTGACTGCAGGGTAGATTCACATCTGCTGTGGTAAGCAGGTCAGAGGTATATGAACTTAACAATTTTTAGGATACCCTTTCTATCCCCTTCCTCATGCCCGGAGGTAAGTAACAAGCCATTCAAAAAGGATACTTAGATATCCAGGCACTGCCAAATCCCATACCTGCTTATTTCCAGTAAGAAGATGACCCTATAACCTGATCCACTTGTGTTCAAGGTTGTGATTACAGCTCCCATTGTATACATACCTGTTGTTTTGACACTTCCTTATTTTCACAGGATTTTGAGTTAGGTATAAATGGTAAAATAATTTAGTTGGTGTCTTCGGATTTGTGATTAAGTTTCATTTAAGAGAGCTAAAGTTGTGGTAGTTGTGGTCCTCATCATCTCTTCCAGAGTTATCAAAGTTCAATGTTAAGACAAAAATAAATATGAGTGGTGATAAGCTGGTATGCAGTGGATGACTTTCAGATCTTTGGAGAATAAGCAAGCTCTAAGTGTTCTCCAAAACCTGCTTCAGCTGCTTTCATGGATGTTGGCACAAATGTTCTTATCTACCCATTCTGGCTGGTTCAAGTCTTAATTTGTTTGGAGTAGATACTCTCCTAACTCACCAAAAGGTTTGAGATCCTTTGTTTACCTTTAATCTTGTTTAGTATATCTGCCAAAAAGATTTACCACAGTGTGGTCATTGCTGCACTTGGTAGTTTCTTGGAGCTACAGGTGAGAGTGGGGTGAATTAGGTGGAAACCAAAAATGGAAAGCAGCCCCCAAAAGTCTTGGCAGCCCTCATTCTAGAGGGTCTAGTATTTCCTAAATGTACCCTACACCTCTAATATAAAAACATATTGATAACAAATATATTTCAAAATTTAATATATTCCAGGAGCATCTATACGCCATGATATTGCAATATAGAAGGACTTGTATAAATTTGGATATATTTTAAAACTTCAACAAAAGTGGAGACAAGATGCAATTAAAAGGGACAATGGCATTCCTGAAGGAGACTGAAATAAAAACTAGGTTTACCTATTTATACTTTTTGTGACTTTGGAAGAGTCACTTAACTCTGGGAAATCAGGATCTCCATGTGTAAAGTGAAAGGATGGAGCTGAATGATCTCTCATTTTCCTTCTAGTATTAAATCTTGACCCCAAGGTAATAAAGAAAAGAAGGAGTAACAAAAATAGTTTGAGGGAATTTCAGATTGCTAATGTGGGATAGAACAAAATTATTTTCAAGGACTGAGATTACACTTATGTGGATACTCTCCATGCTAATAGAGATTGCAATACTCTCCAAACCTTAGTAGAGAGATTTCATGAGATCATTTGCTTGTCAGCTTTCTATTGATGAATGTTTTAGTTCATAACCAGAACAGTCCTTGGGTGAAAAATATACAGTATATAATAAAAATAGAGTCCTGGCATGTCCTGCCCACAATCACATCATCACATAAAGAACAGCTAAGGAATCTCAGCTATGAGAAAGAGAAGAGCAACAATAATTAAAAAAAAATCACCAAGTTCACATTATCACATATTACTAAGGGGAAAGTTGGTAACAGGAAATTTTTGCTTCATATTCATTTAGAGTTCAGCAACAGTGGCTAGGAAAGTTGTACTGAAAATGAGGCTGGAAAAGCACCAAGGGATGCTGAACACTCCTCATAAATGTGGCTGATTGCACTCATGAGAAGAGCCTCTTCAGGTGCTGACTAATGATTGCAAAAAACGGGTATCATGAGAATTAGGAGATAAAGAAAAAAGGAGGGGAGAGTGTCCTTATATTATGAGGATAGGTGCCTGGGGAAAAGAACAAAAAGTTGTGAAATTGGTTTGGGTTCAGCTACCTCTGTTCACTCTTATCTCTGATTTAGCTTATCTGAAGTGATAATCAAAATCCAAATTAAAATCACAGTATTTCCTCTGAACTGAAAACCTGGAAGACCTAGCAAAGTTGGAGCAGAGAAGGCGAAATTCAGTCACCCTATCTCTTCTTAGTGATTCCAGTGCATGTGGCCCATGGCTTTTGAAACAGGTTGATAGTTTGGCCGCTTGAAAAATATACTGAATCCAGGGGCAGCTAGGTGGCGCAGTGGATAGAGCACCAGCCCTGAAGTCGGGAGGACCTGAGTTCAAATCTGGTCTCAGACACTTAACATTCCCTAGCTGTGTGACCCTGGGCAAGTCATTTAACCCTAATTGCCTCAGCAAAAAGCAAAAAGCAAAAAAAAAAAAAAAAAGAAAAATATACTGAATCTGTTGGAAGAGGCCCATTCTGTGGAAAGCATCTTACTGCTCACATCCCATGCAGCTTCTGTAGCAGCCCCCTTACAAGCATGGATAAGACTGGGCCTTTTGGATCTGGGCAAATCATCACTGAATGTAGTTGGCACTGTTTGCCTGGCATAATGTATCTCAGGTGATGTAAATTATTTGTCAAGAATGTTTGGCTAAGGATATAATGCTATAAGTAAGAGCCATGAATTTTCTTGCTTCCAGATCCTTAAAATCCTTATTTTACAGTTATGCTATACTGATGGCATATGCTACAGAAATATGGTTGAGTGAATAGTGCTCAAAACATTTTCAACATGATAAATTTAAAAAAATCTAATTTTGGAAATTTCCAAATAGCAAAGTATGCGATTAAGAATAGAACAGAGGTTTTTGCCTTGCTATTTAAGTGACCTGAACTTTAGTATCTCAGAAATTCTACTGAATTATAAGAAGAAAAAAGAATAACACATAACACTAGAGCAAACAAACAGAGAGAGCTGGCTTTGAAGGAGTGATGAAAAGCAATGGCCATCCAAAGTCTTGAAAGTAAAATTAACTAGAAACATGGGAATCCCAAGATTTTTTCAAAATAAAGAAAACAAATCTCACAATAGTAGGAGTAAAAATTTGCTTCAATCTTAAAATTATCTATGAAACAAAGTATGCAGTTATGTGTGTGTAGGTACACATCCTTACACATATAATTTTATACTTATATTTCTTTTGGCCTGTTTAATAAACTAATTCTCTCTTTCCCCCTTCTTTTCTCTCTTGCTCTCCAACACATACATACTCTGTGTGTGTGTGTGTGTGGGGGGACGGTATCAACTAATCATGTAGATATCTAGATTGCTGGACCTGAAGTTAGAAAGAATGCCTCAAATACTTCCAAGCTGTATGTCTTAAAATCCTCATCTGTAAAATAGACATAATAATAGCAGCTACCTCCAAGGAATGGTGAAAAGATCAAATGACATGGCATTTATAAAGTGTTTTGCAAACTTAAAATTACTATATAAATACTAAATATACAGGAAGAGAGAGGAATAGAGAAAAGTGGCCTCTAAAATTGAGTGCTATTTTTCAGTTGCCCTAAATTCTGACACCCTCTTACTCCCACTGTCACACTCTAAGCATAGTGAGAATGTGTATCCAGATTCTCTTCCTTGGGCCTGTGTTATGTCTACAAAATACCTGTATTTTTAAGCATACTGCATTTTTAAACTCGATTTTCTTTTTAATCTCTAGCAGAAGAACACCACATCCCTTTGGTCACTAAGCACCTGAATTATTCAAAATTAGTGTGACATATATGAGGAAATATGTTTGATGTAGCCAAAGCAAAGACAAGTCACTGCTCACATGATAGCAACTTCCTTCCAGAGGTTTCAGGGTCCTTTTCCACAATATGAAAAAAACCCATTAATCACTTCCCAAAGGGGAAAGTCAGAGTGTCAATGAATCTCCGAAATATTAAGATGCTGGGAAGGCTCTGGCTAATGAACTGGAATTAAGCGTCAGAATAAGAACATGAAGTGGATTTCTTAGAATTCTCCTGCCTCACAGTCAACGCACCCATAGAAAAAAGGACAAAGCACTCTCCTTAATATTGGCCCCCAATCTTAATTTTCAATAAGAGCTGTTTGTATTCATTACAAAATAATGATGATGATGATGATGATATTAGATACATTTGAAGAATGCTTTCATCAATCTAAGATAGATACATTCTAGAAATCTTAGCTCTGTTTTATAGATCTTGCCCCAAATCCTACAATTAGTATGTAGAATCAGGATTTACACCAAGGTTTTCTGAACAACTCCAGCATGCATTCAATCACACCACTAGACATGGAGAATATGGTTATGCTTTCAGGATCAGGTCATTTTGTTCAATTCAGCAAATATTAACTTTATAGTCCTAAAGAACCTTAGACATAAGCTAGTAGAAATGTCCTAATTTTTAAGATGAAGTAAGTAAGCTCAGAGACAGAAAATGATTTCATTAAGGTTACATAGGTTCAGGTTTAACAAATACTTTGATTCCAAATCCAAGACTCTTTCCGTTATACCAGGATGTTCCAATGCAATGCAATTCAATTTTGGTCAACAAAATGCCACCAATATTGTCTATTAGGAGCAGCATCCATTTTTAGGCATTGGTGGAAACTGGAAATTTACATGACAAATAGTATCAATTGGTTTTAGCCCTGGAAAGAAAATAAGAGAATGGTTGTTGTAATCTAGACCCCTGTCTTCATTCACGTAGGTAGATTCACAATGTGGAAATTTTCTTCACACAAACTAAGCCATTATGTGCTGGAGCTTGCTGGAGCCATTGACAGAGAACCAATTGTTAAAATTTCAGTATGAGAAATTAAACCTTAGAAATCAGCAAATGCTGCACATCAGAGCTTGACATTTTAATGCTTGTCTAAACTTAAGAAAGTGATATAAATATGTTAACAATATATATACTTCCTATTTGCCCCTCCTCTTAACCTTGCCCCTAGAGCCAGCTGTTAAACATTTACCAGGTCATCCCTGCCTGTAACTATCCAGTAAGTGGTAAATGACTTGTTAAGACCACATGCACTGCCTCTGTCAGAGAGGAAACATTTGAATCCAGGTCTACCTGGTGAAAAGTTCAGTCCTCTTTCTCCTTTTATATTTCGATATCTATCTACTTGTCTCTCTGTCTACCTGTCTACCTACCTATCTATCTATCTATCTATCTATCTATCTATCTATCTATCTATCTATCTATCTAAATATTCACCTACACAGATAATCATAATACATATGTTCCCTGATGATTAAATTAAAAAGTGTGCAAAACAAGTTCTATGCAAAGAATAATAAATGCAAGGTTCTTATTCCCATTGGAGATTAGGGGATGCTTCAAGGAGCTTAAATAAAATAAAATATTATTTTAAGGATTGTGGCAAGTCCTAGCAGAAACCAATGACTATGTATGGTTTATGCATGAGAAGTTACTGTTATTGTTTGTTTTTAGGAAGTATAAACTATAAATGGGGTACCATATGGGATGGAAAGGTAGACCCAGCTCTGCCAGGACCTAGAATCATTCTGCCAGGGTTGAGATGAATGGGGCCTCTCCATGGTGCTCCAAGACCACAAATCGCTTTGATGCAATTCAGTTTGACAATGCAATTTGAGCCCTGCTCAGAGCTAATTCAAATCTTCTTTGTAACATGTCAACTCAGTGGGGACAATCTAACTTTAGTCTCTTCATCTTTTCATTTGGGATGTTCCAAATTCATTCTCCTTGGAATGTTCTCTGAGGATAAAATTTCAAAGTGGGAGTATACAGAAAAAAGGACTACCAAGAATCTTATTTCAATAGTGTCTGCTTCCAAAATATTAGAAATTGTAGCTTCTGTGTCTGAATCACTTTGCTGCTTCCTTGACTTCAGAGGCTTGATGTGTTATTTCTGCTGCTATTTTTTTAGTTCTTACATTTCCTAATTAATTTTCAGTTAAATAATTCATCCCTTTTGTAATAAGCTCCTTTTTATTGAGGCAAGACAAGACAGGCCCTTCCAGCTAAAACCATGACTCTCACTTGACTTATGGGCTGATGCTGTTGGTCTGTTTAAAAGCAAATTCTATTTTCCACAGACATCAATATCTGTATTTGGGATGCTTTCTGAAAGAAGCTTATTATTGCTGTGTGTTGCTGACAAGTAAGGCACTAATGCCATCTATTGTAATGGAGAGTAAGTTGATTTACTGCTAGGGATAGTGAGCTAACAGAATGTGAAGCATGCAGATGGTAACAGCATTTACCTTTGTGTATAAGAAACATAGAATGTTATGAATTCAGAGGACCTGAGTTCAAATCTTGTGACTTTCTACCATTTAGCCTTAGAGAAGTGGTTTAGTTCCTTTGAGCTTCAATTTTTTATTTTATTATTTTTAATTTTTTTCTTATTATTTTTACCATCTTGATATGAAGGTTTCATCAATTTCTAAATCTATGTTTTTCCTAGGTAACAGTAACCTAGGACATTGCAATTATTTTGCCACGATGGGAAGTACTTCAACTGTTAAAACTAAAGTAACTCCTAGCTACTTTTTCAGCTGTGTGGTACAGTTGGTGGAGTGATAGGACTAAAGTTCAGAAAAAACAACTTCAAATCCTGCCTCAGTCAATTACCAGTTGTATGATTCTGAATAAGCATTTGATCTCTGACAACCTCAGTTTCCTCAACTGTAAAATGTTGGTATTGATAGCACTTACCTCCCAGTATTATTGTGAAGATCAACTGAGATATTATTTGTAATGTGCTTAGCATAATGGAGTTCCCTAATCCACCCTCTTCCTCCCAGTTCAGTGTCCTACGAAAGTTCAGCTGGTCAAGCATACTTGCTGACATGAAGTTTGAGGCTCCGGGACCCCATTTCTCTGAATTCAAAGAGAAGAGAGTTACTTATCGCAATCTAGCTCCTATAAAGGTTCTTACAAAGGGGCTGATTCCTGTTGTTTTATGTACAGGAGCAGCAAGACAGGCTCTGACATTTGACAGTATTACAATCCTTTGACTGCAGAGGATATCTTCATGCCATATCTTGGGCAATGTAACCCCAAAGAAATGTGAAATGTTCAGCAATTTGGGCAGAATGTAGGTTGCATCCCACTGACTTCCTTTCCCCAGGGCTGATGAGAAATCAGAGGAGTATTTTTTCCTCCAAATGGCTGAGGCTTTTCTTTCCCCCTCCTTTTTTGGATAGTCTCTAGTCATAGGAATCTTTAGATAAGCTCTAGTTAATATCAAATCTAGAATTTATGATCTGGAACCTGAAGCAAGGCTGTGGAAGTCATGCTTGGTAGTAGAATCATAACTTAGAAGGTGGCTCAGAGATGAAGAGTCCACTGCATTTCTTAGTCATAATTCTTACTACAATAAGAAGGCTTTACTTGAAGTCCTTCAATAATGGGGAAATCATCACTGAACAAGTTTTGGGACAACTTATAGTTAGTAAATTTTTCTCCCTCACAATTTATAGTTAGTAAATTTTTCTTCCTCCCATAAAAAATTTTTCATCCCACTTATTAATATTTTTCAGTTACACATAAAGATAGTTTAAAACATTCATTTTCATATGATTTTAACTCTAAACTTTTCCCTTCCTCCATCCCTCCACACCCCTCTCCCCAAGACAGCAGCCAATCTCTATGTACAGTTTTATAGCCTTTTGGGTATAGTTCCAAATTGCTTTCCAGAATGGTTGAACCAGTTCACAAAACCCCCAAGAATGCATTAGTTTTTTTTTTTCAATTTTCCCACATGTTTTTCAACATTTGTCATTTTCATTTTCTATTATATTAGCCAATCTGAATTGTTTTAATTCATATTTCTCTAATCAATAGTGATTTAAAGGATTTTTTATATGGCTATAGCTTTAATTTCTTCATCTAAAAGCTGCTGTTCATATCTTTTGACCATTTCCAAAATGGAGACATTATTATATTATTTGTAATTATTATATTATATTAATTATATTATATTATAATGGACTCATATTCTTTTTTTATTAATACTTTTTTATTTGCAGACCATATGTATGGGTAATTCCTAACCATTAACCCTTACAAAGCTTTCTGTTACAAATTTTCCCCCCTACTCCCCACCCCTTCCATAGATAGCAGGATATCCACTACATGATAATTATGTTAGAATACTTAAATCAAATATATGTATAGTTATTGCCACACATCATTTTTTTGTTCAGGAGAAATCGTATCTATAAGAGAGAATAATCCGATAAAGGAAATACAATGCAAGCAAACATCAATAAAGAACATGAAAATGTTACGTTGTGGTCCACATTTCACATCCCTCTCTCTGGGTGTATATGGCCTTCTTCACTGAACAATTGTAATTGGTTTGAAGCATTTCATTGTTGAAGAGAGTCATGTCCATTAGAACTGATCCTCATATAGTACTGTTGTTGCCGTGTACAACGATCTCCTGGTTCTGCTCATCTCACTCAGCATCAGTTCATGCAAGTCTCTCCAGGCCTCTCTGAAATTGTCCTGTTGGTCGTTTCTTACAGAGCAATAATATTGCATAACATTCATATACCATAATTTATTCAGCCACTCTGCAATTGATGGACATCTACTCAATTTCCAGTTTCTAGCCACTACAAAAAGGGCTGCCACAAACTTTCTTGCATATGTGGGGCCCTTTCCTTCTTTTATGATTTCTTTGGGATATAAGCCCAATAGAAACACTGCTGGTCAAAGGGTATCCACAGTCCAATAACTTTTTGAGCATAGCTCCAAGTTGCTCTCCAGAATGGCTGGATCCGTTCACATCTCCACCAACAATGCATCAGTGTCCCAGTCTTGCACATCCCCTCCAACATTCATCGTTATCTTTTCCTGTCATTTTAGCCAATCTGACAGATGTGTAGTGGTACCTCAGAGTTGATGGACTCATATTCTTATAAATTTGATTCAGTTCTCCATATATTTGATAAATGAGACCTTTATCAGGAACAATGGCTATAAAATTTGCTTCCCATTTTTCTGCTTTCCTGCTAATCGTGGTTGTGTTGATTTTGTTTGTGCAAATTTTTTTTAAAGTAATATAATTAAAATTTCCCATTTTGCATTTCATAATCTTCTCTATCTGTTACTTGGTCATGAATTCTTTTCTGCCAGGTAAACTATTCCTTGCTTTCTTAATTTGCTTATTACATTATCCTTTATGTTTAAATCATCTGTCCATTTTGATTTTATATTGCTATAGGGTGCAAGATATTGGTCTATGTCTAGTCTCTGCCATAATGTTTTCCAGTTTTTCCAAAAGTTTTAGTCAAATAGTGTGTTGTTGTTCCAAAACTGGAGTCTTTGTGCTTATCAAATGGTAGACTAGGGGCAGCTAGGTGGTGCAGTGGATAGAGCACCAGCCCTGAAGTCAGGAGGACCTGAGTTCAAATCTGGTCTCAGACACGTAACAGCTGTGTGACCCTGGGCAAGTCACTTAACCCCAATTGCCTCAGCAAAAAAAAAATGGTAGACTATTATGAAAGATACATTAATCAATAATGTATCTTGTGTATATAACCTGTTCCATTAATCCACCACTTTATTACTTAGGCACTACCAATTAGATTTGATGATTTCTGCTTTATAATAATTTTTAGATCTGGTATAGCTAGTCTATTTCCCTTTGTCCTTCATTAATTCATTTGATATTCTTAAGCTTCTGTTCTTCAGATTAATTTTGTTGTCATTTTTTCTACCTCTAGAAAATAATTTTGGCAGTGATTGATATGGAATTTAATAAGTAAATTAATTTAGGTAAAATTATCATTTTATCTCATTAGTTTAGCCTACCCATAAGCAATTGATATTTTCCTAGTTTTTTAGATCAGATTTCATTTGTGTGGAAAAGTGTTTTGTAATTGTGTTCATATAATGTCTCAATTTGCCTAGCAGAGTGTACCTGCCAGGTAGATTCCCAAATATTTTACACTGTCTAAAGTTATTTTAAATGGAATTTCTATTTCTATTTCTTATTCCCAGGCTTTGTTAGTAAGGTAGAGAAATATGGATGATTTATGTGGGTTTATTTTATATCTTGAAACTTTGCTAAAGTTGATCATTTCAAGTAGTTTTTTAGTTGATTAACAAGGATTCTCTAAGTATACCATCACATCATCTGCAAAGAATGCAGTTTTGTTTCCTCCATTGTCTATTCTATTTCCTTCAATTTCATTTTTTTTCACTTATTGATAAAGTTAACTTTCCATTAGTACAACACTGAATAAGAATGATGAAAATAGGCATCTTTGTTTCACCCTTGATCTTATGGAGAAATCTTCTAGCTTATTCCCATTCCATCTAATGCTTGCTGTTGGTTTTAGATGAATGCTACTTATAATTTTAAAGAAATCTCTATTTATTCCTATCCTTTATAATGTTTTAATACTAATGAATGCTGTTTTTTATCTAAAAATTTTTCTGCATCTATTGAGATTATCATATGCTTTCTATTAGTTTTCTTAAAGATTCAGCTTTCTTTTATATAAAATGTAGTTGTTGGACTCAATGGCCTAAAAATTACTTTCCAGCTCTACATTTATGTTTCTAATTCCATTTTATTACATTTGATCCATGTTGTAATCTGGTAAAAAAAACCAACTATTTGAAGCTTAAAATTTTATATTCTTCTTAAAAATTCTCCTTCCCAATTTCGTGTTACCTATAGATCTTACAACAGATTTTTATTTACTTTCAAATAATTGATTAAAATATTGAATAGAAAAGGGAAAAGGATAATTGCCTATGGTATTCCACTATGAATTCCCTCAGATTGGCTCTGGTTATTTAACCACTAATAGAAGTAGGTTAACATCCCAGGTCATTCTAACTCTGAAGTTAACTCTATAATCCTTAGAAAATGTTGTCTTTCAATCTAATAGTGCTGGTACTTTGAGGAAAGTAACATTTCCTGGCTAAAGATCATGGATTTAAATTTGTAGGCAATGAATACTATTTAAATACTTATGAGCATGGTAATCATAGGAAAATGGCATGTGTCTTAGGAAAATTATGCTAGTGTAGATGTGCAGGATGAATAGTAAATGTGAGAAATTTCTAGAGCCTTCAATTCAAGTCAATGTTTGTTAAGGAATTATTATACTAAGTTCAAATCCCTGGACTTGATGATTGAAATTATGAAGTCCTTTCCACTAGGAAGTTTGCAACTAAGTGTGGAAAAGGAATATACAAATTATTATGGAAACTTGGCCCAGCCACTTAATGTCCCTTGGGGCTCAGTTTCTCCATCTGTAAGATTAATGGGTTGTACTAAATAGCTTCTGTTGTCCCTCCCTACTCTAGATATATGATCCTCTGAACTAAGAAGGAACAAAAATAAAGCAGATATCTAGGAAATTGACCTAAAAGATCTAAAAGATGAAGAGATTAGTGACCCCTGCTTCGAAGAAAAATAAGCTCTTATGGGTTGCAATAAACAATCTATTATAGTTAGTAGGAGTGGAATCCTTGAACTCGTCAACATCAGTCTATCATATTCTGAGAAACCACGAAAACACTCAATAGTGAGGTTGCAGTTATCCAAAAAGCATTTATTTCTGGGTCTTTTCAAATGCCATAAACCCTTCAAAAAACTCTACTAACCATCATTATCATCCAAAGATCAGTAACTCCCTATGCACAGGCATCATTCTTGGAGTAGAGGGGAAAAGCCCCAAATTTCCATTTGTAGAAAAAGCTAAGGAATGAAGCAATCATATTGATGACTTTCCAAAAAAGCTACCTGGTTAAATGTTAGTTCTCTTTCTCCAATGAAGAATGTTAACCCTTCTTCTAAAATAACTTCAGAGAACTATGAAACTGACAAATGCTAACTGATCATGGGGCTTTAAGGCCTAATTCAACAGGATCCACTTTACTTGATTTGGGCAATTTAACCCATTTGAAGATAAATTTACCTCATTTGGTAGAACAGTTTCTTGCTGTGCCTTTGCCTGAAAATGGAGAGAGTTTAGGAGGGGGAAGATAAGGAAGGAAATAAGAAATGAAAATCACTGTTAGCATGAGGCAGGACACATAGTCCTAACATACGCCATGCTCACAAGGGAAAATTAGAAAAGTATTTCAGTGCTGAATAAGGCCCATTGGAAGATTGTTACCAGCAGAGAAAAGAATCAGTCAATTTACTATTGTCATAATCATTCTGCCCAAAAAGAAGAGTATAGCTGTTTTTTTCCCAATGAAATAGCCCCTTCTTCTTGCCTTAATCAGCTGATTGAATCCTCTTCAAAGATTAATAACAAAAACAAAAAATCAGCATTTTTTAAAAAATCAGCAAGGAATGCAGAGATGATAAAGATAGCATCCAATTTTCTAAAAGCCTACTATTTCTATTTCTGTGTTAAATTTCACATCTTGGAATTTCTTTGACTGAAATAATAATAAAAATAATAGCTCAAAATTATATCCTTTTTTGGCTTATAAAATAATGCAACTTTATTTCATGCACCTTATAGTAACATTAGGCTTTTATTTTTAATGGGTTTTTTTTGGGGGGGGAAGAAGGAAGTAAAAGGGAAAATAGGGTTAATGCTGATCTGAGATTTCCTCATTTTAAAGAATTTTGTTTGTATTGGGGTGGAGCCAAGATGGTGGAGAGTAGACAAGTCTTGGTTTCAGCTCTTCTTGACTTCCTTCAGATCAATACCAAATCAATCCTCTGAACAGGTTCTCTGACAGAACCCACAAATATTTTCAGGGTAACAAATTTCCAGCTGAAGACATTTTGGAAGAACTTCAGGAAAGGTCTGTCTCAGTTAGTTGGGGGGTGGGAGAAGGTTGTAGGCCAGTGCACGTACAGCACAGTGCAGTACAGTGCAGGGCAACCCAGGGTGGAGAAGCTTCTGCACACTGGGAAAATCTAGTAGGACCTTATAGCTGAAATACAGCAGCATTTGCTACTCTATATTTGTTCAGAAACCAGTGCCTCAGCAGATTAAGTGTGAGACCTTCACCAGAATACTACAGAAGGCAAATAGTGAGCCCTTGAAACCCCAGAATAATGAGGACTTGATCATGGCCAGGCAGCATTGGAAGAAAGCCTGAAACACCACCTCCAGGACAGCATAAAGCCATGGTTGCCTGTAAAGGAAGCTTAGGACAATCTCCCCTTTGCTCTAAAAGCAGACCTTGACATTTCAAAATGAGCAAAAAAGCAAAAGGAGTTCTGACCATAGATAGTTTTTATGGGACAGGGAAGAACTGATCTCAAACCCTGAGGACACTAAAGGCAGAACGTTTCTAGATGAAGCCTCAAAGATTGATATAAATTGGTCTCCATATTGCAAGGCTCTCTTGAAAAAATTCAAAAAGGATCTTAAAGGAGAGTTAGAAAAAAACAGGGAAAGGAAATGAGAGCTCTGGAAAAAGAAACACAGAAACTGTCTGGAGAAAACCACTCCTTAACGAATAGTTTTGATGAAATGGAAAAAAGAAAAAGAACTCTTTCTAAAACAGAATTTCAGAAATGGACAAAACTTCACTTAAAAGTTCAATTGGCCAAATGCAAAAAAAGATTAAAAAAGATAACTAAAGAATATAATTCACTAAATTTTGTAATTAAACAAAGGGAAGTGAATAACTCAATAACACATCAAGAATCAGCCAAAACCTTTACAAAATGAAAAAAAAAAATGAAGAGAATGTAAAATATTTCATTGAAAAAACAAATGACCTGGAAAATAGATTCAGGAGAGACACTGTAGTAATCACTGTACTATTTGAAAATCATGATGAGAAAAGAAGCTTAGGAAAGATCTTTCAAGAGAACATCAAGGCAAGGTGCCCCGATGTCCCAGAAACACAGGGTAAAATAGCCATTGAAAGAATGTACCAATCACTTCCAGAAAAAGACCCTAAAATGAAAATTCTTAGGAAAATTTTAGCTAAATGTCAGAATTATCATGTCAAGGATAAAATACTATAAGCAGCCAGAAAGAAACAATTCAAGTATCAAGGAGCCAAAATTAAGATTACTCAGTGAAATGGGGATTTTCATTTATTTTTGATGAAAAGACCAGAGCTAAACAGAAAAGGTGATCTTCAAATACAGAACTCAAGATAAGCATAAAAAGGGAAGAAAATAAATTCTGAGGGAAGATGGCATGTTTCATTCTTGAGAACTGTATAATTAGAGGGTATATATATAATTCAAATTTACTGTGATATAAAAATGAAACTACAGGTGAAACAGGGATTGTACTAGAAGAGGGAAGGGGAAGTAAAATGGGATAAATTGCATCACCTGAAGAGGCAAAAAAGACCTAATACAGTTCAGAGAAAGGAGAGAGGGAGATGAACATTATATTAACCTTAATCTCATTGAATTTGGCTCGAAGAGAGCATATCAGACATATTTAGTTTAATATAGAAACTTGTTTCATCTGTTAGGAAAGTAGGAGGAGAAAGGGGAAAGAAAAGGGTGAAATAATAGAAAGGAGAACCAAAGCAGAAGGAGAAAGGGATAAGAAAAGCAGAAGTAATTGTAAAAGGGGAGGGCTTTTTGAGGCAGGTGGCTCTCAGAAAGAAAACATTTGTGAGTAGGAAAAGCAGGAAAGGAAAGAGAAAAATGTTATTTGAGGGAAATGCAAAGTTAATAATTTTAATTGTCAATATGAATTGAATGAACTATCTCATAAAACAGAAGAGATTAGAAAACTGCATTAAAAAACAGAATCCTACTGTTTCTTGTTTACAACAAACACATTTAAAGCAGAGTGATACACACATGGAGTGAAAGTAAAAGGCTGGAGAAGAATCTATTTTGCTTCAGCTGAAGTAAAAAAATAAGTTAGTAATACTTATCTCAGATCAAGCAAAAGCAAACATAGTTCTAATTAAAATAGATAAGGAAGGAAACTATATCTTGCTAAAGAGTACTGTAGATAATAAAATAACATCAATACTAAACATATATGTAACAAGTGGTCTGGTATCCAAGTAGCCAGAGGAGAAGTTAAGAGAGCTTCAAGAAAAAAATAAACAGCAAAACAACAGAGGTGATCTCAAGTTTGCTCTTTCAAAACTATCTAAATTGAACCAAAAATAAATGAGAAATATGTTAAGGAGGAAAACAGAATTTTAGAACACTTAGGTATGGCAGATCTTTGGAGAAAATTGAATGAAGACAGAAAGGAATACTGACTGGTACATTGAATCTATACAAAAATTGACAATGTGTTGGGAACAAGCCCCTCAAAATGAAATGCAGAAAGGCAGAATCAGTAAGTGCATCTTTTTCAGATCATGATGCAATAAAAATCACATATGAAAAAGGGCCAGTGAAAATAGAACAAAAATTAATTTGAAACTAAATCATCTAATCCTAAATAATGAATGGATGAATTAACAAATCGTAGACACAATTGAAAATTTCATCCAAGACAATGACAATAATGAGACAACATATCAAAATTTATGAGATGTAGCCAAAGCAGTTCTTAAGAGAAGTTTTAAATCTCTAGATGCTTACTTGCCTAAAATTGAGAAGGAAAAGTTCCATGAATTGGGAATGCAGCTAAAAAAAGCTAGAAAATGAACAAATTTAACCTCCCAAAAATATCAAATTTGAAATTCTGATAATAAAAGAGATTTAAAAAAATTGAAAGTAAGAAAATTATTGAACTAGTAAACAGAACTAAAAGTGGGTTTATGAAAAACAAAACAAGAAAATAGATAAAATTTTAGTTAATTTGATTAGTAATAGGAAAGAAGAAAATCAAATTGTTAGTATCAAAACTGGAAAGGGTCAACTTTCCAACAATGAAGAGCAAATTATAGTGATAATTAGGAGCTATTTTTCCCAACTGTATGCCAATAAATCTGATAATCTAAGTGAAATGGATGAATAGTTATAAAAATATAGACTATCCAGATTAACAGACTATGAAACAAATTACTTAAATAGCCCAATTTTAGAAAAATAAATTAAAGAAGTTATTAATCAACTCCTTAAGAAAAAATCTCCAGGGCCAGATAGATTTACATATGAATTCTACCAAACATTTAAAGAACAATTAATCCCAATACTATCTAAAGTATTTGGAAAAAATAAGGAAATGAGTACTATCAGATTACTTTTATGACACAGATATGGTATTGAAACCTAAATCAGGTAGGGCTAAAACAGAGAAAGAAAATTACAGACCAAGTTCCCTAATGAATATTGAAGCAGAAATCTTAAATAAATAAAATATAAGCAAAGAAATTACATGCTATCACCAGGATAACATATCATGACCAAATAGGATTTATAGCAGGAAAGCAGGACTGGTTCAATATTAGGAAAACTATTAGCACAATTGACTATATCAATAACCAAACTAACAAATAATATGATTATCTCAACAGATGTAGAAAAAGCATTTGACAAAATCCAACATAAATTCCTATTAAAAACACAAGGGAGTATGGGAATAAATGGAGTTTTCTTTAAAATAATTAGCAGCAGGGGCAGCTAGGTGGCACAGTGGTTAGAGCACCAGCCCTGAAGTCAGGAAGACCTGAGTTCAAATCTGGTCTCAGACACTTCCTAGCTGTGTGACCCTGGGCAAGTCACTTAACCCCAATTGCCTCAGCAAAAAAAAAAAAAAGCAAAAAAAAAATAAAAATAATTAGCAGGATCTATTTAAAACCATCAGCAAGCATGGGGATAAACTAGAACCATTTCCAATAGGATCTGGGGTGAAAAGGTTGTCCACTGTCACCGTAACTATTATTACTATTCAATATTGTATCATAAATATGTTAGTAATAAGAGATTTAAAAAAAATAAATGAATTAGAGTAGTTATGAGGAAACCAAGTTATCTCTTTTTTTGCAAAGGATATGATGGCATACTTAGAGAAGTCTAAAGAGTCTACTAAAAATTACTAGAAACAATTCACAACTTTAGCAAAATTGCAGGATAAAAAATAAATCCACATTAATCATGAGCATTTCTATGTTACCAACAAATTCTAGTAGGAAGAGATACAAAAAGAAATTCCATTTAAAATTACTGTAGATATTTAAAATACTTGGGAGTCTACCTGCCAGAACTATATGAACACAATTACAAAATACTTACGAATAATGTCAGATTTAGTCAATTGAAAGAATATCATCCTCATGGGTAAGCTAATATCATAAAAACAACAATTCTACCTAAATTAATCTATTTATTCAGTGCTATAGCAATAATACTCCCAAGAAATTATGTTACAGAGCTAGAAATTTCATCTGGAAGAACAAAAAGTCAAAAATTTCAAGGAAATTAATAAAAGAGATTCAAATGAAGTTGGCCTACATCCGTACCAGACCTAAAACTATATTATTAAACAGTGGTTATCAAAATCATTTGGTGCTGGCTAAGAAATAGAGTAGTCAATCAATGAAATCTACTGGTTCACAGGACATGATAGTCAATAATTCTTTTAATCTAGTGTTTGATAAACCCAAAGACTACAGATTTTGGAATAAGAACTTACTTTTTGACAAAAATTGTGGAAAACTGAAAATTAGTGTGACAGAAACTAGGCATTAACCCACATATATACCCTATACAAGATATGTTTGAAATGGGGTCATGATTTAAATATAAAGAGTGTTACTATAAGCACCTTCCCTCTCAGATCTGTAGAGAAGATAGTGATTTGTGGCCAAAGAAGAACTAGAGTGCATTATAAAATTCAAAAATGGGTAACTTTTATTATATTAAGTTTAAAAAAGTTTTTGAACAAACAAAACCAATGCAGACAATATTAGAAGGGAAGCAATAAACTGGTAAAAATTTTTACACCCAAGAGTTCTGATAAAAGTCTCATTTCTAAAATATATAGAAAACTGTCTCAAATTTATAAGAATACAAGCCATTCTCTCAATTGATAAATGGTCAAAGGATATGAACAGTCAATTTTCAGATGAAGAAATTAAAACTTTTTCTAATTATATGAAAAAATGTTCTAAAACACTATTGACCAGAGAAATGTAAATTAAAACAGCTCTGAGGAATCACTACATACCTCTCAGATTGGCTAAGATGACAAGAAAATATAATGATGAATCTTGGAGTGGGTGTGGGACACTGACTCTAATACTGATCCAGCCATTTCAGAGAGCAATATGGAACTTTGCCCAAAGGGCTATCAAATTGTGCATATCCTCTGATCCAGCAGTGTCTCTATTGGGCCTGTATCCCAAAGAAAACCAAAAAAAGGGAAAAGAACACACATGTACAAAAATTTGTGTAGCAGCCCTTTTTGTAGTAGCAAGGACCTGGAAACTGAGTTGATACCTATCAGTTGGAGAATAGCTGAATTAATTATGGCATATACATGTTATGGAATGTTATTATTTTTATTTAAGAAATGTTGAGCAGAATGAAAAGTCCTGTAGAGAGTTACATTAATTAATACTAATTGAATTGTATAGAATCAAAAGAACATTGTACACTGTAACAAAATTATTTGATGATCAGTTCTAATGGACATGGTTCTTTTCAACAGTGAGGTGATTCAGGCCAGTTCCAATGGTCTTGTGATGGAGAAATTCATTTTCTCCCAGAGAGAAGACTGTGGGGCATGAGTGTAGATCACAACATTGTATTTCCACTTTTTTGTTTTGCTTTGCTTGCATTTTGTTTTCTTTCTATTTTTTTTTCCTTTTTGATTGGATTTTTTGTTTATGATCATTATGGAAATATGTATAGAGGAACTGCACATGATTAATATATATTGAATTATTTGCCATCTGGGGATGGCCCTGGGGAAGGAGTGGGAAAAAGGGAGATTGAAAAAATAATTTGCAACACAAGTTTTCCAAGGGCAAATGCTGAAAACTATTTATGCATATGTTTTGAAAATGAAAAACTTTTAAAAATAATTTTAATTGAGAAAAATTTCTACCAATGTTCATCAGTAACTGTTCTGCTATTTATAGTCTTGAGAGAGATTCTTGGGATTAATGGGAATAATTTAATCAGGTCTATATAGACAACTGAATTTAGGATTTATTTATAGTGAGCTTGACTTTTTAATATTATATATATATATATATATATATTATCCTGTTTTTCTAAGGGTTAAATATGGAACCTGAGGCTCAGAGAAGCTTTGGCTTATGCATGGTCACAATATCATAGGCAAGATTCAAATCCAGATTATCTGAATTCCAAACTGAGTGCTCTATTCATTACATTTCAATCACAATAGATAGCATGAGACATACAAGGTCCTAATAGGCAAATTGGAAAAATATGCAACTTTTTTATAAATAATGTTAGGTTTAAAAAGAAAAAATATTGCTCAGATGATTCTCTTTTCAATTAGGCCTTCATGGTCTATAAAGGATTTCTTATATTCATTATTAGGTAGGATAAATCAAATCCAAGCAATTAGATATTAGGGGCCATGAAGTTATCCAGAGGTGGAATTGGCTCTCTCTCAGTTGCCTACTGGAAAAATATAAAAGAAAACAGAACAATTAAACCAAATAGTCACAGAATTAGCAAGGTTTATTTCCAATCTGATCCTACATATTCTTTAATGAAAGTGCTATCTACATCAGACTAAGCATTGGACGTGAAGTTTCTGCTTTAAAAATTCTATATAGATATGTTATTGTCACCCCATCTCTTCTTTCTTTCTCTCCACTCCCTACCTTCTGTCTCTTTTTTTTCCTTCCTCTCATCCCTTCCTTCTTCTCCCCTTCTCTTTTTTCTCTTGATTTTTCTTTTTTTCCTTTCC
Source organism: Myrmecobius fasciatus (assembly GCA_023553655.1). Classification (NCBI taxonomy): domain Eukaryota; kingdom Metazoa; phylum Chordata; class Mammalia; order Dasyuromorphia; family Myrmecobiidae; genus Myrmecobius; species Myrmecobius fasciatus. The sequence continues at coordinate 242,788 of JAJPUD010002967.1, forward strand.
TTCCTCTGAATGTCTGCATGTATGTGATATAATATTGTGAAGTGTATATATAAATATTACATATATTATAAATAAATATACCCATATTTATGTATATATGAATGTATATACTTACATTACATATTGTATGTGTATGTGGTAGAGTAGATCTGTATTATAAATCTACGTAAATTTATATCTATGTCTAGTCAGTGTCTGTGTGGCACAATTTATAGAGATAATGGAACATGTAGTTAAGATGACCTAAATTCAAATTCTATCTCAGACTCTTGAGACTTTGTCAGCTGTGTGACTCTTTGTTCATTTGTAAAACTGGGAAGAACACCTATACAACATGAATGTTTTTATGAATCAAAGTTGATAGCATATTCAAAGTACTTTCAAAATTTAAAGCACTGTGTAGAAATCATATATACTAAATATCTTTAATACTATATATTATTTATATTCTACTATTCTATATTATCTTATATAATGCATATATGTTTATGTATACATATATATCACATACCTACATACCCACATATGTATATGAATGTATTTATGTATACACATGCATACAGATTTGTGGATCATTATAATTTGTATATAACACAAGGTGTCTAAATATATTACAGGTGGCTAAAATCTTGTAATGATCCACTCCAAGGGAGACTTCAAATCCTTTCTTAAGGGGAGCAAGACAAGGGACCATGGGGTTGGCCTATTTTCTCTGAAAAAGGGGTACCAGATTAGAACTATATCTAAATTCCTCTTAAAAATTGCTAGTCTGTGGTTACAATGAGTTGAAAACAAATAAACAAAGCAAAAGATATACAGGCTTCTCTTATTACTGTCCTTTAAAAGGATAAGTTGACCAATTTGTATTTTTCCAGCCAAAAAAGAGGTTAATTATAAACAGTACTGTCTCAAAAGAATAATAATAAGTACACCCATTAGTGCAAGCAAATAACAAATAGAAATTGGAGAAGTTAAACAGATTAGAAAGTACCAAAATATATAGACTGAACAATCTCTCTCTTGAGTGGGAAATAATTCAGCCCTAACCAAGACAGAGACAGACTCCAACCTCTCCCAAGGGGAAATTGTTTCAAGTATCTAGAGATGCAGGATAGGAATAAGGAGCATTTTGAAAAATCAGTTTCAACTGAATGTCTTTAGCTTTTAAAGTGTCTCTCTCCTCACCTGTCTAAAGTTGATTATGGAGAATCTGGACCATCAGAGTTAAGAAAAAAAAAGAAGAATATTTCTTTCCCCAAGATTTTACACGAACTGTTCCTATCACATATGATATGACTATATCAGCAGTTATTTTTCACTGATTAGGACAACATCACACAAAATTGCCTAAGGATGGTCAAAACTCAGGTTACATATGCATGTCTGTGTATACACATCTTTATGTATAAATACACATATAGTTATACATGCATACATATATAGGTACACACATGCACTGGGAATACACATATAATATATACAAATATAAGTATATATAAATTGTGTGTGTGTCTGTGTGTAGAGAGAAAGACAAAGAAAGAGAGAGAAAGAGAGCATCTTATAGAAAAGCATCTATAATATTGACAAATAGAGGGAGGGTTCATAGGATGAAGTCACTGATCCTTAATATGGTAAAAAATTAAAAGCACAGTTACTTTATTGTTATATGTTCACATATATACAATGTAAATTCTCAAGCTTTTCTTCTATTGAATAATTACAATTCTACAAAAATTTAGGCAAAAACCTGATTTAGATGAATTAGAATGTATTTTTCTATTTTTAAACTTGTACCATACATTGAAGTGTATTGTACTTGCATCATCAGATTTAGGAGCAATCCATTAATGTGTCCAATATAGATGACTTTGAATGTGCACACACACATACACATAACCTTTTAACATCTATACAATCACACACACACACACATGCAATATACATACATTTCCTTAATTCCTTTTAGGAAGTTATTTCCTATTACATTTGAATCAGATATTTGTAATATTTCTCTGATAACTCAATTTTATAATGTATAGGATAAAAACATCTTAAAAAATAACCAAATGAGAGAAGAGTTCAATGCTATGGGCTCATTGTGATATAGATTACAAGAGAGTTGTATTGTAAAAATGTCATAAGTCTCCTCCTTCACAGACAAATTTTTAATTCACTGTGTCAATATATTGAGTTGGATTCTTGTAGGGTGCAAGGGTAGATTTTCTTTCATACACTGATTTGTTGGTTCTTCTCTGACTATTTGCTTTTTGATCTATGTACTTCATACAAAGACAGAGTTAAGATTTTTTAAATGTGCTCTTGTTTGCATAACTAAGAAGAAATTGATTTTTTTGTAATGGAAAATTGTGTTTTCATCATTCACAGTTTACTGTTTAATTTCTACTAAGCTTGGATAATTAAAGGGCCACTTTCACATTTATTTTGGGTGCATCTCTGGTTCTCAGTCTTAGTACATTCCTTATCTTAGCTTTGTTTGAAATGTGAGGCAACTAAACAAGAAAAAAAACAAATCTATTTTATGATGTATTTTAAAATTTCAAAGGATTTTTCTTTTATATTAATACATATAAAATAATTTAATTAGTGCTTTAATGTTTTTTGAAGGACTTTACATAATATTATCTCATTTGACTCTGACAACAACATTGTAAGAGAAGTACTATTATTACACTGATTTTACAGGAGAAAGAAAATAAGTCTAAGACAAGTTAAGTGACTTTCCTAGTTTCTCAAAATTAGTAAGTTTCTGAGGTGGGATTTTAAGTCAGGTTTTCCTGATTCTGAGTTCAGCACTTTGTCCAGGAGATAATATAGGTGGCAAATAGAAAGATTTCTGTTACATAGCAATATTTTACATTACTAAATATTCTAAATAGTTTAGAATGAAATACAATTAAGTAATATTTAATTGAAACATTTTTATACTTCCAATAATGATTTCTATTATATAGCAATATTTCACATTGTTAATATTCTCAATGGCTTAGAATTAAATATAATTAATATTTAATTGAAACATCTTGATAACTCCAATAATATTAATAACTCATATTTACATAGGATTTGTTACATGCTAGGCACTGTGCTAATTGCCTTACAGTTATTATCTTATTTGATCTCCACAACCATCCTGTGAGGTAAGCGCTATTATTATCCTCATTTTATAGGTGAGGAAACTGAAAAAAACGGAGATTAAGTGACTTGGCTAGTATCATACAACTAATGTCCTAGATTTGGCTTTAAACTCATATCTTTCTGACTCCAGGACCAATACTTTAGATACTGCATCATCCAATCAACTAAAATTTTACTATTCTCATTTTTCTCAAAAGAAAAGTTCTTACCAATTAAATTTTAAAGGCTAATACTCAGAAAAACTTGATATTTTCATTTGATTATTCTTCCAGCTAAATTCAATAATTCTAATAAACACTTACTGTAGAAAAGCTGCATATATATGTATGTATGTATGTATGTATATTAGATGTGATGTGAGGTCTAAAACTTATCTATAACCCTTTCTATCATGTACTTTACAGTCTAAGAAAGAAATAGAACCTGTGCACAATAATCAAGCAAAATAGGAACATAAAACATATGTAAGCAAAAGGAGATTCAGTGAGAAAGAGTGTGAAAACCTAAGGAGTAGAGAAAGGGCCAAAGAGAACTTTCTGGAGGAGATAGCATTTAGATCTGGCATCTTGGAGTTTAGAGAAAAGAGGAGAGAAACAAGTGAAGAATTTACAATTATTGTTGTTGTTTTTCAAATTAAAATTTTTTATTGTTTATTGATCTTCATATATCAATTTTATAAATTCTAAAATACAATTTTATTACAAACTGGGAAATTATTTTTTTTCTTTTAGGAAAGACTGTTCTATGAGTAACTAGAATTTAGGAAAAGCAACAGACTTGTGAGCAAAAGGCAGAAAAAGGAAGGGGGGAAAGTTAAAAAAAATTAATAAAAAAGGATAAAAAATAGGGCTTTTGAGAATAAATTGCTCCTCATTTGTAGAAAAGACCCACTCCTCTGACTTTTCTCCACTTTTTAGATAAAATATTTTCAAATAATTACTCTTTTCTAAGCTAAAACTAAAGGTTAAAGGAGAATAATTACTGAATACTTAAAGAGTAATTGTAAAAAACTAAGATAATACTCACACATTTCAAAGTTTATAGCATATTTTTGAGAAAGAAAATGGTGAGATTAAATAATAATATAAATTTTCCTATTTAGACTTAGAACTGGTATCAACTGCCAAAATTTTTGATAAAATGTACCTCAACCAAGTATATTATTTATAAATGCTGAAGTACAGTGGAAGCAGTTTATGACAAACATATAAAAAAAGGACTCATTTTACTGAAATAATCTAGACACAACCTATCACAGATGAGATATGGAAAATGCGAATTAGAGGTGAATCTAACACCAGGACCTTGTTAGTTCAGATGGTACAATATTAGACACACTTAAGTAATTAAATAATTGATAAGGACCTTTTCTTGGCCTTAACACAGCAAGAATATTCAACAAGAAGATAGTAACAATTTAGTTTCTCTGAATGTGGCCCTGCTCATCTCTATATAGAAATATATCTACATAGTCAGCAGCTTAAGATATGGTAGTTCATGTGATCTTTAAAAATTCATCAAATCAGAGGCATCGAATTCTAATGTGTGGCACATTTAATGTTGTTTAGTTGTTTTCAGACATTTCTGACTCATTGTAACTTCTTTTAGGATTTTTTTTTTTGGTAGAGAGACTGTCCTGGCTCATCATTTCCTTCTCCAACTCATTAACTCATTAAACAGGGTTAAGTTATTTTCCCAGTATCACACTGCTAGTAAGTGTCTGAGATTGAATTTAAACTTAGGTCTTACCAATTCCAGGACTAAAACTCTTATTGACTGAATCATATGCCTGACCTATGTAATGCCCTTAGATGAATAAAATACTTTGCCAAGAGAGGGAGGGACAAATCAAATTCCACAGAGCTTTGTTACCTTTTTTGGCAAAAAATAAAAAACAAAAAACAAAAACAAAAACAAACAACAAACAAACAAACAAAAAACAAACCAATTAACAACAAACAACAACCACCTAATTCCTACTTTTTGAAATATGGGAACCTTGGTGCTATCATATGTACGGTGCATGAACTCCTCTGTACTGTGATACAAGGATAAAAAAAAATGAAATTATCTCTACATACAAAGAGCTTATATTCTAAATGGAAAAATGACATCATATAAATACTCAAAGAGTAAGTGTTAATTAAAGTAGTTAAAGTTTAAACTACTTTGGAAACAAACAGGGAATAAAGAATGACTTCAGGTAGAAGTTGATTGCTTGAGCCTTATCTTGAAGGAAAAGAAGGATTCCAGGCTTTGCTGGAAAGAAAATGCATTCAAAGAATTGAAGACAATCAGTATAAAGCATGGATCAGAAAGATGGAATATCTATTGTGAAGAAAAGAGAGAAGTCTGGTTGGTTGGACCACAGGATATAAAAGGAATTGTGTCCACCGAGGGAGCACAGGTTCTAGCCCCTCCAAATTGTGTGTGGGACTAAGCTCTAAATGTTTCACTTTTTTCTTCTCTATTCTTCTGAGTCTTTAAGCTTTACTACTATGCCACAGTGCAGGATGTTCTTTTCTTAACTGCAAGTTTTCAGCTCCTTCCTCCCCCCCTTTTTCTGAATTACAAAGTAAACTCTTTACTCAGGCTGGGAAATGCCATCCACATACAGAGAGAGAACTATGGAAACTGAATGTTGATAGAAGCACAGCATTTTTACCTTTCCTAGGGTGTTGTTTACTTGCTCTTTTTTTCTTTTTTCATGTTGTTTCCCTCCTTTGATCTGATTTTCCTTGCACAATATGACAAATATGGAAATTTGTTTAAAAGAATTGCACATATTTATCCTATTTTAGATTGCTTGTTGTCTTGGGAAAGGGGAAGGTAAAGAAGAGAGAGAGAAAAATTTGAAACAAAAAGTATTACAAAAAAATGAATGTTGAAAACTATCTCTACATGTATTTGGAAAAATAAAATACTATAAAAATGTTAACTCTTTGAAGGAAGATGATGTTACTTTGTAATTTTTAATTTAATTTTCTTTGTATCCAATATGTTTGGCACAGTGCCTGGAATATGTGCTTAATAAATCCTTGTTGTTTCAGATTTCCTTGATGGAAGATTTTTTTCCACTCATTTTCTTTTTAATTGAATCTCTTTATTTTTAAAACATATATGCAAGGATAATTTTTCAACATTGATCTTTATAAAACCTCGTGTTCTAATTTTCTCCCCTTTCTCCCACCCCCTCCCCTAGATGGCAATTAATCCAATATATGTTAAACCTGGTATAAATATATGCAAATAGAATATAGGCATACATATTTGTATAATTATTGTGCTGTACAAGAAAAATCTGATCAAAAAGGAAGAAAAATAAGAAAGAAAATAAAATTCAAGCAAACAACAATAAAAGAAGTGAAAATGCTATGTTGTGATCCACCCTCAGTTCCCCCATCCTTCTCTCTGGGTGCAGATGGCTCTCTTGATCACAAGATCATTGGAATTGACCTGAATCATCGCATTGTTGAGAAGAGCCATGTCCATCAGAATTGATCATTATATAATATTGCTGTTGCCATGTACAATGATCTCCTGGTTCTGCTCACTTCACTTAGCATCAGTTCATGCAAGTCACTCCAGGCTTCTCTGAAATCATACTGCTCATCATTTTTATAGAACAATAATTTTCTATAACATTCATATACCATATCTCATTCAGCCATTCTCCAAATGTTGGGCATCCACTCAGTTTCTAGTTTCTTGCCACTACAAAAGGGCTGCTACAAACATTTTTGTACATATGAGTTTCTTTCTCTCCTTTATGAACTCTTTGGGATATAAAAGCCCAGTAGAAACAAATGGTATGCACAGTTTTATGGCCCTTTGAGCATAGTTCCAAATTGCTCTCCAGAATGATTGGATCAGTTCACAACAATGTATTGGCGGCCCATTTTTCCCACATAGCCTCCAACATTGGTCATTTTCTTTTCCTGTCTTCTTAGTGAATCTGAGAGGTATGTAGTGGTACCTCATAGTTATCTTAATTTGCATTTCTCTAATCAATAGTGATTTAAAGCACCTTTTCATATGACTAGAAATGGTTTCAATTTTTTATCTGAAAATTGTCTGTTCATATACTTTGACCTTTTATCAATTGGAGAATGGCTTAAATTCTTATAAATTGGAGTCAATTCTCAATATATTTTAGAAATGAGGTCTTTATCAAAACCTTTGAATTTAAAAATGTTTTTCCAGTTTTTTTGCTTCTCATCTAATCTTGTCTACATTAGTTTTGTTTGCACAAAACCTTTTTGAACTTAATATAATCAAAATTATATTTGGTTTTCAATAATGACTTCCAATTCTTCTTTGGTTACAAATTACTTCCTTCGCCACAGATCTGAGATGTAAACTATTTTATGTTCTTCTAATTTTCTTATAATATCACTCTTTATGTCTAAATCATAAACCCATATCTTGATATATGGTGTTAGGTGTGATTCTATGCTTAATTTCTGCCATTCTAGTTTCCAATTTTCCATGCAGTTTTTGTCAAATAGTGAATTCTTATCCCAAAAGCTGGACTCCTTGGGTTTGTCAAACACTAAATTGCTATAATTATTGACTATTTTGTCCTGTGAACTTAACCTGTTCCATTGATCAATTACTCTATTGTTTAGCCAGTACTAAATGGTTTTGATGACTGCTACTTTACAATACAGTTTTAGGCCTGGCATAGCTAGACTACTTTTATTGGCATTTTGTCTTTCAATTCCCATGAAATTCTTGACCTATTGTTCTTTCACATGAACTTTGTTATTATTTTTTTTTAGATTTGTAAAATAATTTCTTGGGAGTTTGATTGCACTAAATAAGTAGATAAGTAATTCATGCAGTGGTGTCATTTTTTATTATATTTGCTCAGCCTACCTATGAACACTATGTTTTCCCCATTGATTAGATCTGAAAGTCTCAATGTGTTATGAAGACATTATAACAAGTTGTATTGTTTAGATGCAAAGGAAATATATTGATGTCACTACAGTCTAGTATTCATCTCTGAAAAATAGAAATAGAAAATGGAATTTACCTCATCAAAATTTCAGTAAATGTTTAAGCTACAGGAACCTTTTTACCACCTCTTGAAAGAAACAAGTTCACTCTGTATCTTTATTGTCAGATGTAACTTTGGATTTATCATATATTGAAAAAAAGAATATCTCTGTGTTAGAATGTGTGTGTGTGTGCTTATGTATGTGAAAGAAGGAGAGAAGAGAGGGAGGATAATTATTTCTTACATAAGACAACTATAAGATGTGATGAGTAAAATTTTCTGAGAGACAAAGTTCCTGGATAAATTATAAAAGGTTTTATTAATTACAGCTAGCAAATAACCAATAAAATGGGCTTATTTTTCATTCTTGAGAAAGATGAATCCCATTAACTTCTTAATCTCTTATGCCACTGGAAGAATAGTTGTTACTGACACTCAACAATCAAGTTCTTTTGGTTAACAATCAATGAGAAGAATGAATATTATAATGAAAGGTGGAATTATTCTGATGAAGGACTGGAGAGGATGTGACTTTGGTTATGTCACTTATTTCAAAAGAACACCCAGCCTAGGGCATTCTAGACAAAAGATTTATCTTACTATTTAAGCCTGAATAGAATGTAATGGACTGAAATTCATTCAATCAATATTCTTTGTAAAGATGGGGATTTTTTTCCTAGTTGAGTAGACAACAACTCTACTGAGATGAGATTTTTTAGGTGGAATAAATTTCTGGCAAGGCCAGAGATCTCCTTAAAAAACTGAATTTTGAGGAAATAGGAAAAAGGAAAAGAACCTTGATCTCAGTCTTCTCAATAATTGGTTATTTAATAAGTATTTCTCTCAAAGAGAAGGGAAAAGAAGGGAAGGGAAGGAAAGGGAAACAAAAAAAAGGAAGAAGAAGAGGAGAAGGAACAAAAGGAAACATATGGAGAAGGAGGAGATGGAGAAGAAGGAAAGAATTAGATAGGAGAGAGAGAAAGAGAACAACTGAAGAGAACTAGAGAAAGCACATATTTTTTTCAGTTGAAACAGAACTGAAGTAGAGAGGAGGAACTGACTTAGCAACACACAACTCCCCAGTCCCACCCCAAACCCTATAGTCATTCTAGGTGCCCACAAGATGAAAAGATGCTTCTACAAAGGATCCTTGGGAATAATACCAATCTGGGAAAGAATACTTAATTCTCTTCTCCAGAATAGGATGTTATAACTCTAAGACAGGGCCATTGTATCTAATCAGATGATAGACAATGGAAGGAATCACGTGGCTGCTTTTATCCAGGCTTTCACTTTGGCCTCCAGGTCACTCTGTTGGATATCACTCTGTGAGACTGAACACATATCCATATCCCACTTTTTTTCATATAGTGAAAGGCATTATTTATTTTTATCCTGTTCTTTTCCAGCTGGATCAAGTAGCTTTGTGAAACTACGGCTTTTACCTTAACTATTCCAGAGTGTCATTTTAATTAAATCTGTATCCTAGAAAATGCTCTATCCTGCCAAGACCCTTGATAAGATCCCATTATCAGGTAGGAGCAAATCTGCAAAGTTATCTGAACCAGTCCTTGATTATCTACCAGAACAAAAAGGGGGTTATTAAAAGTGGGCCTTGTCAGATCATTTTGGTAAGACAAAATGAAAACTATATTCTCCAGGGATGGCTCATCCCCCTGGAGATGCTCCCTCTCCCTCTTCATTTTCAAAGCCAGTGTTCCTGCATCAGGGACAAACAGCTTTTTTTTTTCTGGCTCATCTCAAGCTGGGAAAAGTTTTATTTCCTTCTAGCATCCTGTAACCAATAGAGACCCTGGCTGAAATAGTGATGAATTCCTGGGAGAGACAGAAAGCTTTCAGGGCACATTTTATGTATCTCATTACCAATTAGAAAGCCTGAATTTGCCTCTCAAAGCAGACACAATATCTAGGCTGGATTTCTCAATGGAAAAGATAGTATGTGTGTTTGTGTGCTTGTGTGTTTTGAGTGTGGTGTATATGTGTGTGAGAGCATTTAGCATCTAATAAACCAAAAGTAAGAAGAGAAATAACTGCCACTTCTTTGATCTTCAATTTCTATCATTTTTGTCACTACAAGCAAGCAGCATGCTAGCTTACAAGATGTTTGCTTTTCTGCCACAAAGTGGAACAATTGGAAATATATGATGAGATAACAGTGAAAATACAGGGTTAAGGCAAAAAAATATTCTAGTTTGGGATAAAGGGTTCAAAATATGTAGACAAATTATTAGTATCAAGGACAGTCTCCTAAATCAAATGGTAAGATATAGACAAAGTTATATTCTTTATTAAAAGTGGGGAATACCCCAAAATATATTAGTCTAAATGGTAATTTTATCTAGGGACTAATCAAAATTAAGAAGTGAATATAAGAAAAGTGAGCATAGTCATAAGAGAATAATCAAAATAATTTGATCTCATTTCTCTAGGAAGGTATGTTATATAAATTGAAGAACATTTGAAAAAAAAAAGTTTCAGTTAAAATACCTTTTCTGCTATTTACTGAACATATGACCTGGGACGAGCCAACTTAGCTAAATTCTAAGGTTACAAAGACCAAACAAACTTACTCTACTTTTAAGGAGCTTACATTCTGTTGATTATCAAAAATAACTTATTCTGTTTCTTTACATGTGGGACACATGGTTGTATGTGACCTGTATAATAAATACCCTAACTTGACTTATTTATCAGATATTTCTCAAACAATGGCTCAAAACAATATTTATCATTTTATTTTGGCCTGTGGTCAACTGTAGTTTGTCAACAACTGTATTCCTATTATGCTATCTACTTAGCACTCTCTCTATATAAGTTAAAGAGGTGATTAATATGAGAATAGTAATAATTAACATATGCTAATTCATATGAGTGAAGAAAATATAAATGCATCTATATCTAAGATGTATTTGTGTGCATATATGTATATATACACATATATGTATGTACATATATTCATGGGCACACATACATATGCATGTGTATATGTGTGTGAGTTTGTATATGCAATTTTCACTTATAAACATTGGAGTTACAATTAAGATTATGAAAGATTTATCAATTTATCTCCTACTATTCTATGTAAATCTTATTAAATTGGTTTGACAATGTTCATCAGAATATGTCTTGTGAATAATTGCCCCCATGCCTTTGCATGGTTAACTTTTTTAGTTTCTTTTTTTTTTTTTGTTTGTTTGTTTGTTTGTTATGTTTTGTTTTGCTTTCTGGTTTAGATTGAGTCTCCATATCTAAGCTGAAAGGTTATTAGTCACTTCTGTGTGATTACCACTGATCATCATTAGAGCATTGATTAGCTCAGTTTCTGACCTGAGCTAGTTTTCTCCTCTTTATTGTGCTTGATGACCTCCTCCCCAACCCCTCCCTGGAACTCACTATAAAATGCTAAAAGTTCAGATAGCAAGCAACACATACCATCCTCAGACTTATTGCTAGCAGGAATTACAATTATATGTTACCACACCCAGCTCACAGGAAACTTTTTTATTCTATTTTTTCCTATTTTTCTACTTAAATTGTGTTAATCCTTGAGGACCCATTCTGAATTCCTTCTCCAGCATGAAAACTTTCCTGACAACCTCAGCCATAGACAGATCTCTCCCTCCTTGAACTCTCCAAGAATTTATTGTTGGCAGTACTCATTTGGCATATACCACATACTGCCTTCTGTAGTTAACTAATTTTTCATGTTAACCCTCTTGGCCCCAACCCAACATAGTGCCTTATACTCTGTAAGTTATACACATTTATCGATTGTATGATTGACTGTTTTGGAGGTGCCTGGAGTACTACAATTTTAAGAACCACTGCCTTAAAAAATCCCTAGTCCATTGCCTGAGAATTTTATGAAAGATGAAGAGTTAAAATTCCCATCATGGGATCTCTCAAATGATTCTTTGTGAATGTTTTATTCCAGGTAAATTCAGTAAACAAAAATGTTTTATTATAGTTTTTGCAAAGCACCCACATTAGGTTGTGTTTTGCATTTCACAACTAAATATCTCTTTGCTGATAATTACTTTATCTTACCATTGTATTGAACATTTCTTCATACAGTCTTTTATACCTGACAGGTATAAAAGGGAGAGGGAGAGAGAAGGAATAACCTTTACACAATACCTACTATGTGACACATAATGAGCTAAGCTCTTTATAACTATTTTCTAGTTTTTCTCATTTGATATGTACATATACATTTATCTTGGAATAGAATCTAATGGGTTTTAATAGAATCAGTCATTCACAGCAGCCAAATGGCAGTGATTAGGAATAAGGAAGAATTGAATTTGATATTAGCTGTGTGACCATAGGCAAATGATATAATCTCATCATCAGTTTCCTCATCTGTGAAATGGGCATTTACTTTGCAGGGTTGCTGTGAGTATTAAATAAAATGATAAATAAAGATCAATTTACAAAGGTTAAACTTCATATAAATATTTGTCATTATTACAGATTCTGTAGTACAATCCCTTGAATGTGGTTAAATATTAGCGCACATAGGAATTATATATGTATATTGGTAAGCAGAGATTGGAACTTAGGTTCTCCGATTACAAATTGGGTTAAATCATTTAACCATTTCGTGCCTTGCTTTTCTCAACTCTAAAACAAGGCTAAAAATAGCACCTAGATCAAAAAATTGTGTAGATCTAAATGGGATAATATTTGAAAAGAACTTAGCATAGTTCCTAGAAGATATAATAGACACTTAATAAATGGTTCTCTTTTTTATTCCCTCCCTCCCTCCCTCCCTCCCCCTCCCACTCACCCTCCCTTCCTTCTTTCCTTCCTTCTTTCCTTCCTTCTTTCCTTCCTTCTTTCCTTCTTTCCTTCCTTCCTTCCTTCCTTCCTTCCTTCCTTCCTTCCTTCCTTCCTTCCTTCCTTCCTTCCTTCCTTCCTTCCTTCCCTTCCTTTCTTCCTTCCTTCCTTGTTACCTTCCTTTTCTTTTTTTCTTCTTTTTTTCCTTCCTCCCTCCCATCCCTTTCTCCCTCCCTCTTTTCCCTCCTTTCTTCATCAGAAACCTATGATCAATTTTGTAGACTATTTTTAGAGACTGAATAGGGAAGGTAGAGAGTGGTAAGTCTGGGCATTAATATCTATAAATGACATATTAGCATTGATGAATGAATGTCAGAATGGGTAGATAGAATTCTGTAAAAAAAAAATCTACAAAATTGCTAACATATTCAGATTTAGCACCATTCTGGAAGGTTTGAAGTGTTTGAAGTTTATAAATTCTCTAAAATTTTCTAATACCTCATGAGTATAGAGAAGGATTTTTGTCTTTTTTTTTGTCAGTTTATATGGCTCATTTTTCAGGAAGCAATCAAGGGTCATGCATTACAAATTATTCAGAGTGAAGAAAATGCAATGAGTAGATATGGAGAACAATGACTTATAGATAATTAACTTTTACTTCCTTGCAGGCCCTTTTCTGCTGTTAACACAGATCAACTCAGAATTTTAGGCATGGTCCCAAATTCAATAGTTTTCACTGAATTTTATCATGTTATTTTCCATACCATTTAACTATTGCTTGTTACTTTCACTTGCCTTTTAGTTTATAGAGAAATGCATGGTGAATGAAATGTGGATGACCTTGCCATCAAATCACTTATTAACAAATGCATGTTTATTTCTGTCTCCCAAATCCATTTTCTATGTTTCCCCTTTTCTTTTTTTCTGCTTTTCCTTAGTTACACAAATAAATAAAAGGAGAGACTCAGTTTCTGCTTGTAGGATTATAAAAGGATTCAGGTGTTACAGAATGAAAGGGCAAGGCCAGTGAGGAAAAGGCAGCAAGAGGACATCAAAGATCTTATGAAACATAGCCCATGTTTTTCATTCCATAAAATAGACAATTCCATGGTTCCATCAACAAGACATCATAGGGAATAATAATGGGAAAAATGGATTGCTTCTCAGAGTTCCTTATAAGAAAGATAACATGGATATATAATGGGTTCACTTTTAAAGATAAACTTTGAATGATCTAAGAGAAAATAGACTTTTAAAAGAATTGGTTGGTAAAGATCATATATGTGACATGGAAAGCTATAGATTTAACGTAATTTGAGGTAGTTGCTTCCATTTTTTTTTATACTAAAGCCCTTGTCACATTTTATAAGTCCTCCAATCATTAATATAAAATTTGACAGGTTGAGACAGGTGTACCTAACTCCAATTACAGAGAGAGCATATATGTTAGTTCCTGTTTAATGCAGCACTGTGGGAGATGCTGTCAGCTATATCTGCTTTGCAGCAGCTCCATCTGTTGGTAACCAGTGGGAGGGGAGAGATGAATGCAAATTGTTGAGCTACAAGGTAGACTCCAGCATCACTTTTGACTATATCTAAATTCTGGGTCACTGGTTATGGGCAAAACAATAGAAGAACCTGGATTAATCAATCTGAGCAAGCACTTTCAAACACCCCTTATAGACACTTTCTCCTAAATGCTCACATATGCAAAACTGAATCAATAGAAAATAGTCACTCTAAGTGAGATTTGAGAAGACCCCAGTAAGTGGCATTCTTTCCAAAAAGACAGTGGGAAGATTTGCAGCCTAAATAAAAGGAAATGATGTCTGAGATTTTCAAATTTCAAGTTACCAAGGAACATCTACAAAGGTCTTCATCCTAGCATCTGTTTGTCTGTCTACAAGATCCCCGATGGAATCCCCATCAGAAGCCTTGTCTTCCTTCCATCTGTCATTTGGTTGTGGGGGAGGAAGTTTGCACCACCTTAAAGTTAATGAGCTTTGAACAATCTATTAATGAATTCTGTTCTGCAGGCAGGCTCTAAGGTCTTAAGGCATCAAGGGGCCTGGATGACTGAATTTGCATAATCATATCCAAAAAAAAAAATAATTCGAGCTTCCACCCACCACTTCTGGGGCAGGGGCACTGCCAGTTGAGGATGGTTTCCCTAAGTGTATCTCTGGGATAGAGTTATGACAATATTGATATTAAGAAGGCAGCTGTTTTGCATAAAATACAAAACTGACAAAAACTTATTTTCTGAATGCAACATTCCAAACTAAATTTATTGGTGAACCACGATCTTGATATAGGGGAATAGAAAGATGAGGGGGTAGGAGTGGGGGGCAAGTAGAACTTGTGGCAATTCTTTTCCTAGGATTGAAATTGGTTCTAGGATACATAATGTAAGGTCTTGTAGGGGTTTTTCAATAGAACATAAAATGTTAAATGGGAAAGAGATCTTATGAATATTGTATATTAAAGCTAATAGATACCTTAGAATATAGAGTGCCAAAGCTGAAAAAAAATCTGCAACAAGATAGAATGAATAGAATCATGAAAAAACACTTTATGGAGTGCTGCAGTTAGGAAGATCTGAATTCTTGGATAATAGTTGTGCTGATAATGGACAAGTAATTTTATCTTTGTGTCAGTTTCCTCCTCTATAAAAGAAGGGAGAATATTGACTCTTATCTTTAGGGTTTTTGTGAGGACAATTCACAAACCTTAAAGTAATATATAAGCACTATTGTTGTTAGTAGTTATAATCACAGAACAGAGAATTTCACACCTAGAAGATAACTTAATAGTCATGTAGATCATCAACAACAACATATTTATCTTTTCACTCCAATTTCTACAGGAATAGGTTGATGTTGTGTCAGGATAGGGTATAGGAAAGGAGGAGAAAGCTCAAGAGACCATTTTAGTATTTTTTTAATTGTCTTCATTTCAGTCCATTAAGGCAGCTTTATAACTATTAGAGTAACTTGATTCTCATGATCATTTGCATGTATTAATTATATACCCACATATATAAATGTGTATACACACATATGTATATATATATATATACATATATATATATATATATATTTATCTTTTAATGATGAGAACCCCAGTGCTGACCTCTTATTTGATTTTTCATTTTCAAGCTTCACTTTTTAAAAAGTCAAGGAGCTGAGACAAGCAGATAGTCTCAAAGGAAAGGAAATAAAATGCCAACCTTGGAACTTGGTAAACAAATATAACAGAAGCATAAAAATCATAACTGGCACCTGTATGAAAGCATCAAACTCTATATATCAACTTACTTTATTAAAACACACCAAAGATGATTCTCTTGGTATCTTCTTCTGCCTTTATCCAATTGTCTAGAACCTATCCTATTAATATCTAAGTCTGGAGTCATTTCAGAACTCTGCAAAATGGCATGATTCATAAAAGCAGTTTTAAGACAGTTCTACCAGATATAGAAAGGCTTAATTGGCCAAAAATTTTTCTCAAAGGCTATGCAAAGTGTAATTACAGTGATCAAGATCACATGATTATAAAAAAGAATCCAGGAATTCTGAATAAAAGGAGCCAGATCTAAGTTTTCCATTTATGGATATATAGACATGACTCTGTGAATACAGATTGAAAATATATTTTTTTCACTTTTTTGTAACTTTCCTTTTTTTGTTCTGTTTCTTCTTTGACAACATGACTAATGCTTACATGATTGCTCATATATAACCAATATCAGATTTCTTAATGTCTTAGCAGGAGAGGATAGAAGGGAAGTAGAGAAGAAAAAAATTTGAAACTCAAAATCTTATAAAAATAATGTTGAAAATTGTCTTTATGTGTAATTGGAAAATACTATATGCCAAAAAAAGAAATAAAGATAAAGACAGGACTCTTTAACCTCAATATTTCAACTGACCCTTAATTTCACTAGTTGTTCATTACAGAAATATATATAAAACATTGGCTATGTGCCAGGCATTGTGCTAAATACTAAATGCTACCAGCATGGATATCTCTTGTAGTATACAGATCACAAACCACTCTCTCTTTTGTTCTGTGATTTTTGTTTATTTTTTTTAATTAATTTTTTTTTAATTTACCTGTATTTGGGGCAGCTAGGTGGCGTAGTAGTTAGAGCACCAGCCCTGAAGTCAGGAGGACCTGAGTTCAAATCTGGTCTCAGACACTTACTAGCTGTGTGACCCTGGGCAAGTCACTTAACCCCAATTGCCTCAGCAAAAAGTAAAATTTACCTGTATTTGCCTTAGAGGCAGGTAGATAACTCAATGGATAGAATCCTGGGCCTGGAGTCAAGAAGACATGATTTCAAATTTGGCCTCAGATACTCACTAGCTGTGGAATCCTGGGCAATTCACTTAACTCTTTGCCTTAATTGACTAGAGAAGGAAATGACAAAACACCCCAGTATTTATGTTTAGAAAACCTGATACAGAGTCACAAAGAAAAAGAAATAGAATTTTCCTGATAGTAAAATCGGCAGAAAAATTCATTTTATTAGTGGCATCAACAATCAAATAATTTATCAGTGAAATTCAGTGCTATTCACAAGATAATTTCTCCTCCCAGACAGGGGACAAAAAAATTAAACAAACAAACAAACAAACAAACAAACAAACAAACAAAAAAACTTGATCTTCCCCCTCATTTTTTTAGCATTTTCACCCTCTAAAAATAACATTACATTTATTGATAAGTATACATAATATATCCTTTTAGTAGAATGTAAGTTCCATAAGAGCAGGAATTGACTTTTTTTTTCTCTTTTCTACCCCTTTTTTTCTCTAATGGCATGTCTTTGACATAGGAAATTCTTAATAAATGTCCACTGAAATGAATTAAATTGATGGACATCCAGTTTAACTAATGACAACTAATCTATTGGTACATTATTTTCAGTAGGTTTTGTGTAATGGACATGAACTGAGTTACAAGTAGGAAGAAGAAAGAAGCCTTATTTTCCTTTGGGAAATTTCAGCATTTTCAAGGATCCCAAGCTGTTCACTACCAAAAAAATCCTACTTTAGACACTTAAACTCTTCTTAAAAAGCTATGTGATTGTGACTTATAGAATATTTTTATCTCATTAAGTCATTCATTTTTTTCTATTCAACAAATAATTAAGTTTCAAATTATTCAAAAGACTATGCTAGATGCTGAAGATGGGATTAGAATATAAATTGAAATGTTTTCTGCCTTGAATTAGCTACAGTCTACTAGGAGAAAAACACATAGAGAACTGTTTTATTACATAATAAGCATAGAGAAGAGTAAAGAAGATGCTAAGGAAATTTATATTCTCAGAAGAATAAAAATCATCAGTAACACAAAGGGTCATTGGTAAGATGAATTGTGCATATAAGAAATCCATAGTGTATTGCCAGAATCAGTTTGCCGTAAGATTTTATAAAAGTCATCATAAAAGCCATGTATTACTAGAAAAAGGGATAGATGACATTTTTATTCTGAGTGAAAGATTCTGGATGATTACCTAAAATGTTGCTCTTGAAAAGATCTATCCATCCATCTATCTATCTATGTAACCATATATTGACACACACATATATTACACAAAATAGAAGAAAATCTCATGCAACTTGAGCATGAAATTTATGGAGAATTTTTTTAGTGGTTAGTCATTTCTGACTTTTCATGATCCCATGGACCAAAATATGTCAATGATGTCCATGGAATTTTCTGGACAAAGATACTAGAGTGGTTTGCCATTTCCTTTTCCAATGGAATAAGGAAAGCAGGGGGAATGGACTTTCCTAGCATCACACAAGTAAATATCTGAGACTGAATTTGAATGCAGTTCTTCCTGACGACAAGCCCAGTGTTCTATCCACTAAGATACTTAACAGGAATCACTGTGGATTGGATGGATGTAAGGAAGTTTCGACAAAGGTCAAAAATCTTTGAAGCTGGCTAGGTTTTGCAGAGAGATCATGTGGCATAATGAACAACCCTGGTATGTTGTATCTTATTATTTTCCTTAAAAATGAAATACTTTCATAAATATTAATAAGTAAAGACACACAAACTTCTGGAATATAAGAGAACTAAAGATGAAAGGCATTTCTGAATTCTAATTTAGTTAGATAAAATAGTTATATGAATAATAAAATCTGTGTAAACTAAGTCATGAGTGGTGAGGTTGGTGTTTAGGATTATCACCTATATTGGTAGCAGCACAAAATTGTAACATTACTTAATTTATAAAAGAACATTTTAGTATTTACACTTTACATTCACCACCTTATTTGATCTCAACAACTGTTTTATCAGGAAAGCAAAAAAAAATATTTTTTTTGCCTTTTACAAATTAAGCTGCTACAGGTTAAAGTTTATCAAAGGACATATAGCTAGTAAGTGCAAGTTTCTTAAGGGCAGAAATTCTATTTTTAAAATTTGTATTTCTAGCCCCTAATCCTTTGTCTATTTTAGGCATTTAACAAGTGTTTATCACTTTTTTATAAAACAGAATTTTATTTGTGATCTTTCTTCCAAATCGAGTGAACTTGTCATTATGTCATAGTAAACTAAATTTAATTTCACACTCTCTTTGAATCAACCAGAGTGACCTTGCAGTTACTCACAAAGAACAGTCCATCTCTGATCTATGGGCCTTCTTTCAGGTATTCTTCATGTTTGGGATATACTCTTTCCTCCTTTTTGCTTCTTAGAATATCCTTTTAAAAATCAGTTTAAATTTTTCCTTCTTATTGTACATAAAACCTAATATTTACCTGGCACTTGCCTATAACCTTAACATTTTGCCTTCTATGTCTGACTTAAGCACCTTTAGGACAGGCACTTTCATTTTTGTCTCTAGATCCAAATTTCCTGGCACAGTGTCTGGTATATAGAAAATCCTTATTAAATGTCTATTGAGTGATTGATTTTCTAAGAATCAGGCAGCTCCATGTTTTAGAGCCAGATCTATCATCAATTAATTGTTTGATCTTGGAGAGATTATTTTATATGTACCTTAATTTCATCATTTGAAACATAAGAATAGAGACGAGCTCTATGACCCATTGCAACTTAGTGTTTGTATGATATAATCCATTAAGTAGAGGATAAATGGAGCAATTAAGATGTTATGATAGTTTGTCCATCTATAAGTAACATAAATCCTGATTCTGACTGGGCTTCATGTTAGACTGGTGACAATATAGGTAGTTTTATCACATATCACATATACAATACACTTCTTATTCTCTTAAATTTAATGTGGAAACTGTAATTTTGAGGGCTTAATTGACTTTCCCAGTATTCCCTTTCAAATATTTGTCAAAAATTTCAGACAGCTCCTCTGAGGGTCCAATGCTCTAACAAATATGCTACAACTGGAGTAAAGTTATACTCAAAGCATTTGATTCAGTGAGAGGTTACTCATGTCTTCCTCCTGAGGAGGGAAAGAGTAAGATATTGAAGAGCCAAATTTTGCATTCACAAGGCCATCACCTAAAGAAAAGAGCTATTTTAATGCTTAGATAGCAACAGAAGTGACCAACTGAGAACACAGAGTACCTAATATGTGGGGTGACCCTGACACATTCATAACAGATGTACTTCTCTTTTTGTCTGAATAGCATGATTGTTTCCTCCTTTAATTCAAGGAAAAAAATATTCCTGAAAAAAAGTGCATTCAATGCAAGATAAATCAATGTCCTTGCTATAGCAGAATTAGCTGGCTGCAGACAGTGTTTTATGGGCTGTTTTGCAACCACTTTAATTAACTCCAAACAAGGAATACTTCATTCTAGCTCTGTTTCCTTTCTTGACAGTGTGAGCCTTTATTCCATGTCTGGAACCAGACCAGACCTGGAGACTTCATTTTGGACACCAATCAGTCACTAAAGGAATCAGAATCTCCTTTCCCCAATGTCTAGCAAATAGCTATCAAAGTGATTTTATTGAAGTGTTGGTCTGATCATATCACCATCCTTTCTTAATAAATGTTGCTAACGCTAGATTCAAATTTATAAGCTCTTTGGTTTGATATTTTAAGCTCTTCCCAGCCTGGTTACTTTCTGTGTTTATAGTTTTCTTACATATTAAAATGTTATGTGATAATGCAATGCTACTACACACATATGTGTATATAACATTTACAATATTCTTAAATATTTCTCAATTTCTTATAATCTGTGTTTTCTTTCAAGACTCAATTAAAAAATCATATAGGAGAATTTTGCTCTCCTTTTTCCCCTTCTCCAGTTGCTAGTGTATCTCCTGTTGAGATTGCCTTGTATCTACTTGGTATATAGCTCAAAAAACATTTTATTAGTAAGTGTGCCCAATCAAAGAAGTCTGGAGGCCTTTATGCTAGAAAGGGTATCTTACATTTAAAGAGTCAACATTCACTGGCTGGTCCTTTGGCCACTAAAAAGCTAATTTCTTTAAATTTTACTAAAGATACTCTTCAATATCAAAAAGCATTAACACAATGTAAACATTTATTTCAAAATACCATAAAATATCTTCTGCCTTTTCCATTATATCATTTTATCAACTGGATTAAGAGACATTAACTGATTAGAGGATGAAGTTTTAATCTCATATATTTTGTTTTGAGAGGGCAGAGGCTTTTCCTTCCTTCCTTCTTTCCTTCCTTCCTTCCTTCCTTCCTTCCTTCCTTCCTTCCTTCCTTCTTTCCTTCCTTCCTTCCTTCCTTCCTTCCTTCCTTCCTTCCTTCCTTCCTTCCTTCCTTCCTTCCTCCCTCCCTCCCTCCCTCCCTTCCTTCTTTCCTCTCTCCCTTCTTTCCTTCCTTCCTTCCTTCTTTCCTTCCTTCCTTCCTCCCTCCCTCCTTTCCTCCCTTCCTTCCTCCCTTCCTTCTTTCCTCCTTCCTTCCTTCCTCCCTCCTTCTTTCTCTCCCTCCTTCCTTGCTTCCTTCTTTCCTTCCTCCCTTCTTTTTTCCTTCCTTCCTTTGTTTCTTCCTTCTTTCCTTCTTCCTTCTTTCCTGCCTTCCTTCCTTGCTTCCTTCATTCCTTTCTCTTTTCTTCTTTCCTTCTTTCCTTTCTTCCTTGCTCCTATCGCTCCCTCTCTTTCCCCTCCTTTCTCCCTCCTTTCCTATCTCTTTCTCTTTTTCTTCCTTGATGGTGTATAAGATCAATTAGCAAAGAGAAGAAAGAAACTCCAGAGGCAATTGGGATAGTCAGAATTCCAATGAGCACACAAAAAAACAGCGGCTGAGATTATCTTAGAAAAATTGCTATGGAGTTTCTTCTCTGAACCCCTCTACTATCCTTGTCCAATTAATGCTATTCTTTTCAAGGTGACTGGAAAATAAATGAGAAAATATTATAAGACTTTCTTTTTCTGCCCTGGACCCCAGTGGAATGTAGGGGAAGAAAAAGAAAAAAAAGAGAGGTTAGTTGTAAGTTGTTTTTACTTTCTTTTCTTTTTCCTTTGGAGGGTATTGAGGCATCTTGAGGAAAAGGGACCAAATAGTTTACCAGGACAGGGAAATGGGCCAGGAGACTTCTAGATGGTCCCTCTAGTTTGGTCCCTCTAGTTCTATGATCATATAAGTCTAGGTCCACTGAGAAGAAATGGAGAATTGTATTCTGGCTGCAAGTGTAACTCTAGCTGGAAATTTATTCAGCTGAGAAGGAGAGAAATTCTCTTTGGATATTTCACCAAGAAACCAGCTTTTCCTAAACCTGGAACATTATGCAACTAGCACAATGTAGTGGAACAATAAGAGGCTCAGAAATGATGACAGACTGCCAGCTTCCTGCTGGAAATTCACAGGTTCAACCCCCCCCTCCCATCCTCCCCTCCTTTCCTGTCCTTCTTGAGACTGAGAAAGCTGTTATTAGTACACGTGGTGATTTTCCAAGGTGAACTGCAGCTGTAAGCAGGGCCTCCTGAGGTGTGGCTGGAAGAAAGGACAGGAATGGACCCACCAGCCTAGTATCACTCAAAATTGGGAATCATTTTGGCTCCTAATTTTGTAGGAGATTTTTTTTCAGAAATTCTTCAGAGTTCTTTCACCCACCATGGAGACAGCAGACAAACAGCTGTCATATGACTCAGTCATCCAAAGCTTTCACTAGCTATACCAGTCTAGAAAGATTTCTTACCAGGGACTAGGATTTAGATATTGTTTTCTCACTCTTTACTTTTTGCTAATTTCTGCCTGGTCTCTTAGTCTCTCTTTCTCTGTCACTGCTTCTATCTCTCCATCTGTTTCTGTCTCTCCTCTCTATCTTTTGGTATCTCTGACTCTCTTTGTCTGAATCTCTGTCTCTGAGATTTTTGTATTTTTGTATTTTGTATATTTTCTATTTTTGTCTTTTTGTTTCTGCATCTGTTTCTTTTTTTATTTTTTTCTTTGATTTTCTCTCTGCATCTCCTTTCTATTTCTATCTTTATCTGTGTTTCTGTCTCTCTGTTTCTTTTTTCTCTGTATCTGCATCCCTTTCTCTCTATCATCTTTGTTTCTATTTCTATCTTCCTCTCTCTCTCTCTCTGTATCTCTCCCTCTATCCCTCCTTCTTTTCCTTCCTCTCTTACTCTCCCTCTTTCTCCCTCTCTCCCCCTTTCTCTCTGCTATCTCTCTCTCTCTCTCTCTCTCTCTCTCTCTCTCTCTCTCTCTCTCT
>JAJPUD010002967.1:266401-280320 GCA_023553655.1 Myrmecobius fasciatus
CTCTCTCTCTCTCTCTCTCTCTCTCTCTCTCTCTCTCTCTCTCTCTCACACACACACACACACACACACACAAATTCTCTCTCAAGAGGAACATAGTAGAACTGTTCCTCTGCTTTTGCTTTTGAACTACATTTCATATAGTTCAAATGGTCACTTTCTTAATGTTATTAAGTCTCATTTATTTTCTTTGTCCTTTTAAGATTGTTTTATAAGCTCATTCTGTTGGACTATTCTCCTTGGTTTAAGGTAGTTTTCTCCTGAGAGAACTTTACCCAACTTAACTTAAGTTGTTGACTCAAAGAGGTAGCAAAGTGAATGGTGATGAGTGTGTGGGTAGAATAAGAATGGGATCTGTGGAGCTAGTGCTAAAAATAAACTGATACTTGGATATGATGAACTAAAAAAGGAATCCCCCATTCTTTCCTTCCTTTATATCAGAAGTAAAGGGTCAGGGCTGTGTCATCAAATTTCCATGTATTTCCAGCAAATTTCCTGTTGTTAACAAAATAGGGAGAGAGAGCAGGGGAACCAGGAAGAAATGGACCATATTGCTAATAATTACATTGCTTCTGGGAGTATCATTTGGCTAGAAAATGAGAAGCAGAAAGAATGGTGAGTGCCAGTAGTGGGATTTTAAAGTGGTCATAATCCTTTTTCTTTTGGGTGGATTTGTCTATTTTTAGTGATTATAAGGTCCAGGTCAACCTTTAGAAAACATAGTATTTACAGTAAGAAAAAAATTTAGGTGATAATAAGTATAACTGATTTTTAAAGTAAGAGAAACTGAGGCTCAGAGAAATTAAATGATTTTTCTAAGGCTGCATTACTAATACTTAGAAAAAAAGGATATGAATCCAAATTTCCTTGCTCAGAATGTAATGCTTACTCTCAGGAAGGATCTTCATTAAAGGGGCATAAGGAGTGATAGTATGTTGCATCATTTTCCTTCTGTTGTGGTCTTTGTGTCATGGTTACATTTGGGTGCTCAATTTATGGTGAAGAGTGAGTTTGTGATAAGTCTACAAAGGTTCAGTCCTGGCTATACCTCTGACACAACTACTGTTCTTAACTCCTATTCTTCATTCCTTAAGGAGTGTTTGAGAGCTTATTTGATAAGGTATGTTTTGTTTTTTTGCTACTTTTCTGGATCAAAGATGAACTTTGAGTTTAATTTTGAGTTTAATTTTATTAATTTATCTGTGTGTATTGAAAACTAACTTCAAAGTTAAGAAATTATGAGATAAGTACCACCACTATCACTTACTAATTCTATAATCCTGGATAGGCCACTTACTGTCTCTTTGTGCCAGATAAAATCTATAATAGTATAAGTTATAAAGTATAGCAGAGCTTCACTGTTAGAAGAGACAGCTTAATTCTTACTACTTCACACAAATCACGCTAGACTTTACCATTATCATTAATTAGTATTAATACCATCTTATTCTCAATTTGTTTGATGGAGTTCATAAAGAAGTGGTCCTGGAACAGGGTGCTATTTGTCAACCAGCAAATAAATATTTATTAAATGCTTACTATGTTGTGTTGAGGATACAAAGAGAAGCAAAAAACATTTCTGGACTCTTGCAATTCTTTAATTTTCTGTGAGTTATATAGAGAACTATATTGACTATTTAATTACTTAAGTGGGTCTAATGTTGTCCCATCTGAACTAACAAGGTACTCCAATGCACAATTTTTTTTTTTATATTTCTCTTTAAAATTTGGAATTCCAGTTTCTTTCTCTTTGTTCCTGCACACCCCCTTTGGGAAGACACATATGAAGTTATGGAAAACATTTTCATAATAAATAGTCATGCTGCCACAGAAAACATAGGTAATCCCCCCAAAAGTGCTCAAGGAAAAAAAAGTTTTAAAAATATGTTTCAGTCTGTGTTCAGACACAATCAGTTTTTTTTTTCTCTGGGTATGGTTAACATTTTTCATCATAAGTCTTTCAGAGTAGTCTTGCATAATTGTATCGCTGACAATCGCAGTTATTCACAGCTTTAGATCCCTATATTTTCATCCAGATAACTTGGAGATTAAGACTTTTCAGTATGGCAACAATTATTACAATGTTTTTAAAGATTTCTTTAAGATTGATGTTATATCAGTGATGGTGGATAAAAATTCTGCTTGGGATAATGTCTCAGTTTTAGTCCAGTTTTTTTTTGTTGTTAAATTTTCAAGCATATTTTGAAGTGTATAACTGTTATATGTTCATTTGTCACTTATTAGATTATATTAGGGAAAATATGGAGTACTCAGATGTGTAAATCTATTAGGTCACAAATTTGAGTGCTAAGTTTTTGCAGCCTATGAGTTGTGTTGTACAGTTTCTACCATTTTCTTTCATAATCTTTATGGATCAGTAAGTTTTGTATCTTTAAGGGGGAAAGTCTGAAATATCTGGTGATATTTGGTGTTGCCTTGCTACATAAAGCATACAAAACACTTTTCTTTCCATAAACAAATAGTTATAACTCAGACATTGCTTGATGGTTCTATATTGAGATATTGTGGGTTGAATTCTTATAGCATTGATTGGCCTATGGTGGGTCTTTTGATTCCAGTATTACATGTTAGTTGTTTCATGGGTTCTACCTGATGGTGAATGACTTGTTGCTTTTCACAAATATAATCATATATACTTTTCTGCTATCAGTCTTTAGTATTGTTGATTTAATGATATCTTCTTCCTTTGAAAACTGCTTCTGAAGTTATGATACATATCCATATGTATATATTATATATAGCATGTTTATTATCCTCATAATTATCATTACTAAGATTTTTTGTAGTAGTGGTGGTGGTGATGAACATCATAATAGCTTTCTCAGACTTAGCAAGGAAAACATTTGGATCTATATCTGCTGCTTTTGTATAGCCTAAGAGCCTCATAATTCAATTCAGGATTGCTTACATAGTAGATTGCAATTCACGGGTATATGTACAGATTTAGACCTCTGAAAGGTCACATTCCTGATAGTCTTCTCCAGTACTTGTCATTCTCACACATGTTGCCATAAGAACTAAAGCTTTACATATTCCTCTTATTTCCAGATCATCCTTCTGCACCATAACCTAGAAACTTTCCCTTCTTTTAGATTTACTTTTTTGATGACTTGAGGTACCAGTGCTATAACAAAACTGAACATATATCATGAATACATGTATGTATGCATACATACATATTAGTATATGCATATTATGCAAGTGTGAATAACCATGTTGTATCCTCCATTATTACATAATATATTTGGAAACAGTCTATTTCATGTTTGTCTTTGTCTTCCTGTGTCAAACACATTACCTTTCAAAGAATAGATGTGTAAGATGTATAACAAAAGTTGATTTTGTTAAAATTGATTTTTATTTATGTATTTTGTTTTTATATTGTCTAGATTTTCTCCTGTACTTCTATCTCTATTTCTACTGAAAGAGAGCCCTCATAATAAAGGATTTTCAAAAGAAAAAGAAGAAAAATAAGAACAATATATCTATCTTAATATTTAATAATAAACAGTAAATATTTAAGTGTCTGCTATGTACCAAGCACTGTGCTAATCCCTATCTATCTGTCAAATCTCAACATTATGTGAAATATTTCTACAGACAGACCTTCAAAATAGGAGGAAGGGACTCATATTTCTCTTCTTTGAAATCAAGGTTGTACTTTCTATTTTGTAAATTTCATTTTTTGTTATTCAGTAATTATTGTTCTTTGCCATTTGCATTGCTTTAATCATAGTAAATTTTGTTTTCTAAATTCCACTTAATATTTCATGTACATCTTTCCATGATTCTTTGTATTCACCATAGTCGCTATTCCTTATGACATAAATTGCAGTACATATATGATGGAACTGGAATTAGTAGTGGGTTCAAAAATGGCTTCAGAAGTTTACTGAGTAGGGGCAGTTAGGTAGTGCAGTGGATAGAACACCATCCCTGAATTCAGGAGGACCTGAGTTTAAATCTGGTCTCAGACACAGCTGGGTGACCCTGGTCAAGTCATTTAACCCCAATTGCCTCAGCAAAAACAAAACAAAACAAAACAAAAAAGCAAAAAAAAAATGTTTACTGAGTGATCATGAGCAAGATAATGAAGTTCAATCAACTTTAGTTTCTTCATCTTAACCAAACCTGGCTCAGTGTGTTTTTGTAACATTTGTATGAGAAAATATATGTAAAGCATTTTGCAAATCTTGAAACTCTATTTATAAATGCTATTATAGTTTAGCCATTCAGTAATCAATAATCATCTACTTTCAG
The DNA here is from genome assembly GCA_023553655.1 of Myrmecobius fasciatus. NCBI lineage: Eukaryota > Metazoa > Chordata > Mammalia > Dasyuromorphia > Myrmecobiidae > Myrmecobius > Myrmecobius fasciatus. The sequence goes on from JAJPUD010002967.1 coordinate 270,680, forward strand.
TCTTCCTTCCCCTCCTTCTCCACACACAAGTCCTGCTACAAATATTTTAGTATACATCAAATCTTTCTTTTTGTTAGCTACTTCCTTGGTACATATGTCTAAAAGTGTAAACTTTGAAACAAAAGATTGGAGAAATTAAGCTTTTTTGGTATAATTCCAAATTCCTTTTTAATATTTTTGTACTAATTTTTTGCTCTATTAACAATATGTTAGTGACTGTCTTTCTGCAATCTCTTTAACATAAGCTATTCACATCCTTTGTCATCTTTGCCAATTTTTTGGATGTGAATGTTGACTACTGTTGCTATTTAGAACACTTTTCCTATAATTGTTAATAATTTCTTATTTCTCTTTTGAGGACTAGATTTTCATATGTTTTACATATTTATGTTAGTTGTCTGTATATCTTGGATATTGAAACTTTATCAGAAATAATTGATTAAATATATTTCACCTTTGTCAGAAATATTTTGAGATGCATTCTTCTTCTTTGTTATTATTATCATTATCACTAAAATTTTCAGTTTCATACATTCAACACACACATATATCCCGGAAACAAGATTTTAGTTTCAATCAGAAAGTGAATTTCTTACTATCTCTAAATCAATCTATATTTCTTTTGCATTAAGGACAATTGAAGTCCCAGGTTATAGATTTTAAGAATGTTATCACATGCTTATTGTTTTTTAAGAATTCATATCACATCCCTTTTTTTAGGTGCATACAGCAGATGCTTTCATACAACACACTTCACCATTCCAGAAACATTAGGAAAATTAACCTTCTTTAAGCAGCAAGACAATAAGATAAATATCTGATCAACATATGTTAATTCCAGAGTAGCTTTAGTATGATCATTGATGTCATCTATCATGAAAATTATCATTTTAGCTACCTTTAGACTAAATAAAAATAGGACATGTTTTATATTCTCACTTTTACAGAAAATATATTTCTCTAAATCCAGCATTTGAGGAACATCTGCATGCATATAATTTTAGATGTTATTTTAATATCCATATGGCAAGTACCATAGGTAAAAGTGTGATGGTAGGGTAGGGGTGGCATTTTTTTTCTTTTCTGGTGAGAATTTTCATGCAAATTACTAAATTTCTTAATACTAATAATCTACTTTGAAAGCTAAATTTGAGTAAAGGTATATATTTCTGAAGAGCAATGTCTTCTATATTAAAAATGTGTTTAATAGTTAATGGTATCTTCATTCACTGGGGGGAAATGGTAAGGAGAAAGCAAAGTTGATATTTACATAAATTTACAAATTTACATAAAATTGAAATTGATTCCATGCTCTGGGAACAGTTATATTAAATACTGCACAAAACATACATGTGTACATATTCAAACCATTAATAGAATTAAGTCATAGAAATCAAGGAAACAAGAGAATGACTGTATTCTGAAAAGTAAAGTGAGAGAAAGCGTTGATAATCATCATCCATCCAAAAGAAAAAAATCAGGTTTAGAAATGAAATTAAACTAAAACATCTCAATAGAAGAATTTTAAAAAGACTTCTTAGGAAAATGTATTTTTATGTCTGTTTTGAAGAGTCCATTCACTGATATCATTGGAAAGATTTTAGTTGACTAAATTGATTTAAACTTCCACAGACTCTCTGAAAAGGAGTTTTTTCCCCCATGTGATTTGCAAAATCACCTAATTTAGTACAGTTAAAAATAGTGAATGTGAATATGAGTGGTTAGTAACTCATTTCCATTTTGATCTATTTAGTGTGTCACTTATTTCAAACCACTTTGTATGTGTAGACACTCAGGCTTTCTTCTGTTAGCACACTGGTAATTCTTGTGGTTTTGTGTAAAATTCTATGATTCTACAAGCTTAACGCCCTTGATACATTATCTCATTTGTCTTCTTAGTATCTCTAGGAAGCAGAAAGGAATATAGATAATTAAGTCCCCAATGACAAGAAATAACACATCTCACCCAAATGAGCAATTTACTCCCAAACCTCTCTCTGTGTGAGGATTGGTCACATTTTATATGACTGCATGTAGAGATAACATTTTTCTTACTGCAGTTATGTTCAAAGCTTTCTTTCCAAACTAATTTTGAAATTCAAGCATTTTAGTTCCATTATGAAAAGAAAACAATTTTCCAAGAGGAATTCTGAGTCAAATTGACCACAATGACTTGGTGAGGCTATGGGGCAAAACTAAAGAACTACTTTTTAATTCCAAAAATAAGCCAAATCCACAAAAGCCACATCTTCCTTTGTAGATTCTCACAATTAAGGTACTTTGCACCTCTTTGGAGGCAGTAAAAGTTTAAATAACTCATTCTTCTCTTTATTTATAACTAACTAAAGTTTAATTTAAATGAGGTTAAGAAATCATCTTTCAAAAGTTTAGAAAGGAAAGAAAGAGGGAAAGGGAAAATTATGGTGAGAGTGGGGAAAGAAGAAATGAAAGAAAGAAGAAGGAAGGGAGGTTAAAAGAAAGAAATAAAGGAAAGAAGGAGTAAGGGAAGGAAGGAAAGAAGGAAGGAAGGAATGAAGGAATGAAGGAAGGAAGGAAGGAATGAAAGAAGGGCCCACAGATAAAATTGTTCCAAAATTAATACTAGAAAAACATATCATTTTTAAAGGTCATTATCCATTTATCTTATCATCTAAGTAACACAGCTTCAAGAGCCACAGAGCTTATATTGATATCTAAGCATGAGAAAAACAAATATTATTTTATTATCTTACTTAAATTGAATTAGTTAAATTAAGTATAGAAAAGTGAAACTCATTGTTAATTTTTTAAAGAAACTACAAGAGGAATTTGCTACAACCTGGACCTTCTACAAGAGGATTAAGCTTCTTATTAAACACATATGCTCTTCTTCAGTTCTGGGGGATGGAGCCAAGATGGCAGAGTGAAACCAGGAAGCCACTTGAAAACCACTTGAAGCCAAGCCTCTGTCCCTTGAAAACAACACAAAACCCATCCAGATAGAGTGCAGAGGAAAGATGGTGGAGTGCAGACATGACTTTCTCAGACCTCCTCTGGCCTTCTCTCAAACCAACAGCAGATTAAGCCTCTAAATTGGTTTTTGGAGTCAAAGTAACCTCAAATATTTGAAGTACAACACATTTCCAGAGGAAGATACGTTGGAAGAAGTTAAGAAAAGGTGTGTTTCAAATGGGCAGGAGGACAATCTGCTCAGCCCAGAACAGAGCATAGGGAGACCCGGGCAAGGAACTGGGGCAGAGAATCAGAGTGTTGCAGCTTACAAACACCTGGGAATCTTCTTGAGTCTCTTAGGCTACTGTGTCCTGTTTGCAAGTGTGTGATCTAGCAAATTTTCTACAAAATGCAAATTGTAAACCGTTGAGTTCTGAAAGAATGTGGAATGCAGCTGTGGTTAGTCAGCAACTGAAGTCAATCTGCAGAACTGCCCCAGGGCAAACTAAAGCAACTATCATTCCTTTGTGTTAAGAGCAGATTTCAAGGCTGAAAAAATGAGCAAAACAAACAAAAAGAATTCTCATGATAGAAAGTTTTTATTTTTTGAGAGATATCTTTTATTTTATTTTATTTTTTTAAATTTTATTTTATTTGCAAAACATATTTATGGGTAATTCTTCAACATTAACCCTTACATAGCTTTCTGTTACAAATTTTTTCCCCCAATTCCCCACCCCTTCCCTAAATGGCAGGATATCCACTACATGTTAATTATGTTAAAATACTTGACAAATCAAATATATGTATACATATTTCCACACTTATCATTGTGGTTTAAGAAAAATCGTATCTACATGAAAGACATATCAGATAAAGGAAAAGCAATGTAAGCAAACATCAATCAAAAATATAAGAATATTATGTTGTGGTCCACATTTCACATCCATCTCTCTGGATGTATATGGCTTTCTTCAGTGAACAATTGGAAGTGGTTTGAAACATTTCATTGTTGAAGAGAACCATTTCCATCAGAATTGATTATTATATAGTATTTTGTTGCCATGTACAATGATCTCCTGGTTCTGCTCATTTCATTCAACATCAGTTCATGCAAGTCTCTCCAGGCCTCTCTGAAATCATCTTGCTGGTCATTTCTTACAAAACAGCAATATTGTATAATATTCATATACCATAATTTATTTAGCCATTCTCCAAATGATGGGCATCCATTCAGTTTCCAGTTTCTAGCCACTACAAAAAGGGCTGACACAAACATTCTTGCACACATGGGGCCCTTTCCTTCCTTTATGATTTCTTTGGGATATAAGCCCAATGGAAATGCTGCTGGGTCAAAGGGTATGTAGAGTTTGATAACTTTTTGAGCATAGCTCCAAATTGCTCTCCAGAATGGCTGTATCCCTTCACAGCTCCACTAACAATGCATCAGTGTCCCAGCCTTCTCACATCCCCTCCAACATTCATCATTAACTTTTCCTGTCATTTTAGCCAATCTGACAGGTGTGTAGTGGTACCTCAGGGTTGTTTTGATTTGCATTTCTCTGATCAATAGTGATTTGGAGCGCCTTTTCATATGACTACAAATCATTTTAATTTCATCCTCTGAAAATTGTCTGTTCATATCCTTTGACCATTTATCGATTGGAGAATGGCTTGAATTTTTATAAATATGAGACAATTCTCTATATATTTTAGAGATGAGACCTTTATCAGAACCCTTAAATGTAAAGATGATTCCCCAATTTATTGCTTCCCTCCTAATTTTGACTGCATTGGTTTTGTTTGTACAAAAACTTTTTAACTTAATATAGTCAAAGTTATCTATCTGGTTTTCAGTTAAGAGTTCCAGTTCTTCTTTGGACATAAATTTATTCCATCTCCACAGGTCTGAGAGGTAAACTATATTATGTTCCTCTAATTTACTTATAGTATCACTATTTATATCCAGATCATGAACCCATTTAGATCTTATCTTGGTATGTGGTGTTAGATGTGGGTCAAGCCCTAATTACTTCCACACTAGGTTCCAATTTTCCCAGTAGTTTTTGCCGAATAGTGAGTACTTATCCCAGAAGCTGGGGTCTTTGGGTTTATCAAAGACTAAATTGCTATTGTTATTTCCTAGTTTGTCTTGTGATTCTATCGTATTCCACTGATCAACTACTCTCTTTCTTAGCCAGTACCAAATGGTTTTGATGACCGCTGCTTTATAATATAGCTTTAGATCTGGTACAGCAAGGCCACCTTCATCTACCTTTTTGTTCCATTAATTCTCTTGAAACTCTTGACCTTTTGTTCTTCCAAATGAATTTTGCTACTATTTTTTTCTAGATCTGTAAGATAATTTCTTGGGAGTTTGATTGGTATGGCACTAAATAAGTAAATTAGTTTGGGTAGTATTGTCATTTTTATTATATTCGCTCAGCCTACCCATGAGCATTTTACGTTTTTTTCCAATTCACTAGGTCTGATTTTATTTGTGTGGAGAGTGTTTTGTAGTTTAGTTCATATAGTTCCTGACTTTCCCTTGGCAGATAAATTCCCAAATATTTTACACTATCAACAATTATTTTGAATGGAATTTATTTTTGTATCTCTTGCTGTTGAACTTTATTGGTAATATATAAAAATGCTGATGATTTATGTGGATTTATTTTGTATCCTGCAACTTTGCTAAAGTTGTGAATTATTTCTAGTAGTTTTTTAGTTGAGTCTTTAAGGTCCTCTAAGTATACCATCATGTCACCTGCAAAGAGTGATAATTTGGTTTCCTCATTACCTACTCTAATTCTTTTAATCTCTTTTTCTTCTCTTACTGCCAAGGCTAACATTTCTAAGACAATATTAAATAGTAATGGTGACAGTGGGCAGCCTTATTGCACTCCAGATCTTGTTGGGAATGGTTCTAGTTTGACTCCACTACATATGATGCTTGCTGAAGGTTTTAAGTAGATACTACTAATCATTTTAAGGTAAAGCCCATTTATTCCTATACTCTCCAGTATTTTTAATAGGAATAGGTGTTGGATTTTATCAAAGGCTCTTTCTGCATCAATTGAGATAATCATATGGTTTTTATTAATTTGGTTATTGATATAATTGATTATGCTAATAGTTTTCCTAATATTGAACCAGTCCTGCTTTCCTAGTATAATTCCTATTTGGTCATGGTGTATTATCCTGGGGATAACTTTCTGTAATCTTGTTGCTAAAATCTTATTTAAAATTTTTGCATCAATGTTAATTAGGGAAATGGGTTTATAGTTTTCTTTCTCAGTTATCTCCCTACCTGGTTTAGCTATCAGCACCATATCTGTGTCATAGAAGGAATCTGGTAGTACACCTTCTTTCCCTATTTTTTCAAATAGTTTATATAGTATTGAGATTAATTGTTCCTTGAATGGTTGGAAAAATTCACATGTAAATCCATCTGGCCCTGGAGATTTTTTCTTAGGGAGTTGATTAATAGCTTGTTCTATTTCTTTTTCCAAAATGGGGCTATTTAAATAATTTATTTCCTCTTCTGTTAACCTAGGCAATCTATATTTTTGTAGATATTCCTCCATTTCATTTACATGATCAAATTTATTGGCATAAACTTGGGCAAAGAAACTCCTAATTATTACTCTAATTTCCTCTTCATTGGAGGAAAGTTCTCCCTTATTATTCTTGAGACTAACAATCTGATTTTCCTTTTTCCTTTTTCTAATCAAATTAACTAAAGTCTTATCTATTTTGTTGTTTTTTTTATAAAACCAACTCTTAGTTTTATTTATTAATTTGATAGTTTTCTTATTTTCAATTTTATTGATCTCCCCTTTAATTTTAATAATTTCCAATTTGGTATTTAATTGAGGGTTTTTAATTTGGTCTTTTTCTAGCTTTTTTAATTGTAAGCCCAGTTCATTGATCCTATCTTTCTCCGTTTTATGCAAGTAAGCATCTAGAGATATAAAATTACCCCTTATAACTGCTTTAGCCGTGTCCCACAAATTTTGTTATGTTGTTTCATTATTTTCACTCTCCTGGATGAAATTATCGATTGTGTCTATAATTTGCTCTTTCACCCATTCATTTTTCAAGATTAGATTATTTAATTTCCAATTAATTTGTGGTCTGTTTTCTTCTGGCCTTATATTACATGTGAGTTTTATTGAATCATGATCTGAGAAGGATGCTCTCATGAGATTGGACTCTAAAAGAGTATATCAGACACATTTTGCTTCAAAGAAAGGCCTGACCCTCCTTGTGGGAAGGTGGGAGGGAAAGGAGGAAAGGAAAGGGATAGACTAATAGAAGGATTAGGGGAAAGATATAAAGGGGAGGGAGAGGTTCTAAAGGGGGGAGGACTGTTGGTGGGAGTTGGTCATCAAAAATAAAGTACTAGGGAAGGGGGAAGGGAGAGAGGGGAAAGAGAAAAGAAAACCATAACTTTGGGTAAATAAGATGGCAGGGAATACAGATATAGTTATTTTAACTGTGAATGGGAATGGGATTAACTCTCTTGTAAAACGGAAGTGGGTAGCAGACTGGATTAAAAGCCAGAATCCTACAATATGTTGTTTACAAGGAACACATCTAAAGCATAGAGATACATATAGAGTGAAGGTAAAGGTCTGGAGCAGAATCTTCTATGCTTCAGGTGAACAAAGAAAGGCAGGGATAGCAATCCTTATCTTGGAACAAGTAAAAACAAAAATAGATCTAATTAAAAGAGATAAGGAAGGAAACTATATTTTACTAAAGGGTACCATAGACAATGAAGTGGTATCAATACTAAACATATATGCACTAAGTGGCATAGTATCCAAATTCCTAGAGGAGAAACTAACAGAGATGCAAGGAGAAATAGACAGTAATACTATACTAGTGGGAGATCTCAATCTTGCTCTCTCAGAATTAGATAAATCAAATCACAAAATAAATAAGAAAGAAGTTAGGGAGGTAAAAAAAAAAAGACTAGAAAAGTTAGGTATGATAGATCTCTGGTGGAAATTGAATGGTGATAGAAGGGAGTATACTTTTTTCTCAAGGGTTCATGGAACTTATATAAAAATTGATCATGTGTTAGGGCATAAAAACCTCAAAATCAAATGCAAAAAAGCAGGAATAGTAAACAATAGACAGTTTTTATGGAAAGAAAAAGAACAGACTTCAAATTCTGAAGTTCTTACAAGCAAATCAATTCCAGATGAAGCCCCAAAGGAAGATGAGCTGATTTCCATTTCACAAGAGATTCTTGGAATATTTCATAAAGGATCTTAAAAGAGAGTTAGAAAAATGGGGAAAGGTAATAAAATCTTTGCAAGAAGGGATGGGAAAAGCACATAACTTCCTACAAAATAGATTTGATGAAGTGGAAAAAGCATATAACTCCTTAAAAAATAAATAGGACAAAATACAAATTCATTGAATAACAGAATTTGTGTAATGGAAAAAAAATGCAATGAACAAAACAATTCAATTGGCCAAATACAAAATGAGCTAAAAAAGGTAACTGAAAAAAAAATACACTAAAAATTAGAATTGAACAAATGGAAATAAATGACTCAATAAAACTTTAAATATCAGTCAAACAAAAACAAAAAAATTTTAAAAATAGAAGAAAATATGAAACGCCTCCTAGGACAAACAAATGACCTGGAATAGAGATATAGAAGAGACAATCCAGTGATTGTTAAACTTCCTGAAAGCCATGAAGAATAAAAGAACCTAGACATTATCTTACAGGAAATCATAAAGAAAAACTGCCCTGAAGTCTTGGGATCAGAAGGTAAAATAGCCATTGAAAGAATTCATTGATCACTTCCTGAAAGAAACCCCCAAACAAAAACTCTAAGGAATATCATGGCTAAATTTCAGAACTATCACACCAAGGGAAAAAAATTGCAAGCAATCAGAAAGAAACCATTTAAAAACTGATGAGCCACAATCAGGATTACTCGGACCTAGCAGGTTCCACTTTAAAGAATGGAAGTGATAGACAGTCAGTGATATAAGTGAATTTCATCTATTTCTGATGAAAAGACCAGAAGTGAACACAAAGTTTGATGTCCAAACACAAAGCTCAAGAAAAACCCAAAAAGATAAAAAGGAAAGAACTCTTGAGAACTATATTTCTGTTATAGGTTTACTTACAGAGTGCGGGTACAATTTGATATCATTATGATAATGTGAAAAAAACTAGAGATGTGGAGGGGATTGTACTGGAAGAAGAGGAAAATAGAAGTAAAATGAGGAAAATTATATGATATGAAGAGACAAAGAAAACTTATAATTTAGGAAAAGAATGGAGGGGATGAACATTTTGTGAATCCTACTCTCATCAGATTTGGCTCAAAAAGAGAATATCAGACATACTTGGTTTCACAAAGAAACTTGTCTCTCCTTCTAGGAAAGTGGAAGGGGAATGGGGAAAGAAAGGGGAAGACTAATAGAAGGGAAAACAGAAATAATCGGGAAATCGTGTAAGGAAAGGGGAGGGGCTCTAAAGGGAGGGTTTGAGAGAGGAGGTAAGCAGATGCAAAATACTGAGGAGGAGGAAAGAGAGAAAGGAAAGAGAGAAGAAAAACAGGGTAAATAAGATAGCAGGAAATACAGAATTAGTTTTTTTTTTTAATTTTTAATAAAGCTTTATATTTGCAAAACATATGAGTGACCTTTCAACATTGACCTTTGCAAAAAAAAAA
>JAJPUD010002968.1:0-32653 GCA_023553655.1 Myrmecobius fasciatus
ATCTTTATTGTGCTTAACACTATACTAGGCATTGTGGAATATAGAAAAAAAATGTCAGGCTCTTACCCTTTAGGAACTTAGCAGGTGGAAGATATTAAATTAATATATGTGACACAACCATGCGTGGCACCTAGGGAAATGTTAAGGCTGCTATTCCAGTGCACTGAAATATTATTCCAAAAGAAAAGGTCAAGAATATAAAGGGAAGTAATGAAAAAAATGCAAAGGAAGGTGGCTTGGCAGTACCAGACCTATATATCATATATCATATAACTATAAGCAAATTAGGAGAGTAAGTTATAGTTTATGTGTTAGATCTTTGGAGGAATTTATGACCAAACAAGAAATAGAGAACAATATGACATGCAAAATGGATAATTTTAATTATATTAACTTAAAAATTTTTTGCTACAAACAAAACCAATGAAGCAAATATTAGAAAGGAAGCAGAAAACTGGGAAAAATTTTATAGTCAGTGTTTCTGATAAAAGCCTCATTTCTAAAATATATAAAGAGAACTGAATCAAATTTATAAGAATACAAGTCAATCCCCAATAGATAAATGGCCAAAGGATATGGTCAGACAATTTTCAGATAAAGAAATTAAAGTCATCTATAGACACATGAAAAAATGTTCTAAATACTATTGCATATTAAAACAACTCTGAGGAACCACCTGGCATCTATCAGAGTGGCTAAGATGACAGAAAAAAAAATAATCATGAATGTTAAAGGGGATGTGGGAAAACTGGGACATTATGAATTGTTGGTGAAGCTGTGAACTGATCCAACCATTCTGGAAAGCAATTTGAAACTATGCCCAAAGGGCTATAAAACCATGCATATCATTTGATCCAGCAGTGCCATTACTGGATTTATATCCCAAAGAGATCATAGAAGAGGAAAAAGGGCTCACATGTGACAAAATGTTCATAGCAGCTCTATTTGTGGTGGCAAAGAATTAGAAAATGAGTGGGTGTCTATCATTTGGGAATGACTGAATGAGTTGTGATATATGAAAGTAATGGAATATTCTATAAAAATGATGAACGGGATAATTTCAGAAATGCTTGGAAAGACTAAGTTGAACTGATGCTGAGTGAAGCAAGCAGAAGCAGGAAAACATTGTGAACAACAACAGCAAGATTGTGTGATGATCAACAATGATAGACTTGGTTCTTCTCATCAGTTCAGTGATCCAAGGCAATTCCAGTAAACTTTGGATAGAAAACAGCATCTGCATCCAGAGAGAGAACTCTCTGGAGACTGAATGCAAATTGAAGCAACCTGTTTCCACCTTTTTTTTTTCCCTTTCCCCTTTTCTTCTCATTTCTCTCCCAACATTAATCATATAGAAAATATATAAAAATGAATGTACATGTATAACCTAAATTTTTTTTAAAAAAAGAAATATTCCATGTAGAACTTTGGGACTTCTTTATTTTACAGTCTTTTCCAATGAGATTAACTTAGTCTCACACATTTCCTTCCCTATCATATACTCACTGATGTTCTAGCATTTTAAGACATCACCACTGTTATGGTTAGTCACTAACAATTGGACAAATTCCTGCCTCTAAACTCCCATCGCTTTACTAAAACTTTTATTTTACCCATTATATTCTGAGCAAATTCCTTATACCTTCTGTAATTTTTACATCTTTTTCTTTACTGAAATCTTGCTTTAACTAGTGATATAATCCTTTGCAACATCCTCTCCAATGGACTTTGAATCCAGTTAACTCCAATCCTACTTTTTTCTGATTTATTAGTCAAGGTATAAGTCACCATACTTCTTTGAGCATTAAATCATAGTTTTAGAAATGCAAAAGGACTTCGAAAACCATCAAGTGAACCTCCATCATTTTTATAGACAATGAAGTTGCTGCCCAGAGAGCTCAAGTAATTTGTCTAAGGTCAGTGTCAAATATAGGATTTGAACAAAGGGCCTCTGAGTTCAGATCTAGTTCTCTTTGTACTTTACCATGCTGATCCTGACTGCAGTTCTCAGACCACTGTTAGTACATGTCTCTTCTGAATTTCTCTTTTGAATCCCAATAGCCACTCTTTTTTTGTTTATTGCTGTCTCCTAGGCACTTTCCCATTTTCCTCAATTCAGTTCAACAAACATGAAATACCTACTGTGTGTTATTCATTGTTCTGAGTACTTATTGTAGAAAGATAAACTCAACGAAGATTTGATTCTCAAGAAGCTTACTATTTAATGGAAGGACATGTGCACTCACCATTATATTGCACAGTAGTGAGATATAAATATAAAGCAGGTCAGGATTAGAGGAAAATGCTATAAGAAAAGAGAGTATAGGTAGATGGTGTAGTGATTAGAGCACTGACCCTGGAGTTGGGAGGACCTGAGTTCAAATCTGTCCTCAGACAGCTAATACTTATTAGCTATGTAGCCCTGGGCAAGTCACTTAACCCCAATTGCCTTGTCCCTGAAACAAGAGGAGGAGGCTTAGATCACTTTCACTTGGGGAGATGAGGTTGCACTTAAGCTTTGAAAGAGGAAGGAACGACTTCCTCAGATAGACTGGGCAGTGAAGGATAAATAGTCCAATTTGGGAGGAAGTTAATTGAGAAAAGGCTTAATTACTTCATTACTTGACTCAAAGCCCTCTCCACCCTTGCCCTTATGTTCAGTGACTTCATCAATGTTGATGACATTTTCAGCACCCTGTTTTCACTGCATCTTGCTCTCTTCAACCCAAATGACTTTTACCTTGACTTCATTTCTGCCGTGCACAAGAAAGGGCATTCATTGAACCTATCATTACTTGAACTTGGTCATGAAATTTCCATTTCTGATAACAACTTTTGTCCTTCAATTTCTTCTACTGCCATAATACCATTGAGACTGAAAAGTGAAAAGTGTGACCTGTATTAAGAGACAAATGTCATTTTCCAGAACATCTTTGTGAGGTTTTCATATAAATCTTACTAGCTTATTCATATTTTTGATATCACTTATAGACATTTGACTTTCCTGTAGATAACAATAAATTAATTTACAAGCTTTAAATGGGATCTTTATTGTGCATAGTGTTCTACTAGGTACTGTGGAAAATAGAGAAAACTATGTCAGGTACTTACCTTCATTTTGTGCCTTCAAAATATGCCTTCATTTTATTTCCTATTTATTTTGATTTATCTTCCTAGCCAAGGTGGTCCTCACTGTCAACTGTTTCATTGATGTTCTAACTGATACCACATTTCAGTCATAAGCCTCAGGCAGTTCCTTTAGAATCTTCTAAGACAAAGATGTTTCTATCTGCATTGGTAAAGGAGACTAGACTGATAAAATTATAGCCCCTTCTAGTCTTAATATACAATTTTAAAACCTATAGCTACATTTGCTCATCATTTAGCCAATATCCCATTCATTGTGCCATGGAGCATGCTAGCTTTTTCAGTATCTTATTTCCAAAATTTTCATTTAGCCTATATCTGGTTATAAAAAATGAACACTTCTGTGAAGGAATTTCCCATCTTTCCTAGGAATTCCCTAAACCCCTGCAAATCTCCTTACTTTCTCTCATATGAATGAGACTCCTAGATAGTCTAGGAGGCTTTCCTAGATCAAGAGGTTAAGTGATTTGCTGAGGCTCTCATAGTCAGTATGCATAAGCAAATCTAGATCTTATAGCTCAAAGCAAGCTCTCTATCCACTTTGATAACTGCCTCCATAATAATGATAGTTTGCATTATATAGTATGACAACATATATTATCTAATTAGCAATTTTGTGAGCTGAATAAGGCAAGTAGTATAATATTTATTACAGATGAGGAAATGGGTTCTGAGAAATAAAATGGCTTTCTTCAAGTCACAGAACAGTTTTTCTGAGTCCTGTTCTTTCTACTATACAGCATGCTGCCTATGCTTTATATTGGCCCTGATGAGTCTCAAAGGATTGAATCGTAACAATATTAAATATTTAAGTCATGTGCATGAAACCATTTCTTGCATGTTTTACTTAGGCATTTTTCGTACATTTTCAAACCCATGAATATTTGGAAAGAAACACAAGTCTTCTGTTTCCTTTTCCTTTCAATAATCAAAGTATTAAAGAATGAAAGGCTACAGCATGGAGCCAGTGTGTGGGTAGTAGAAGATGAAAACTCTTCAATCTTGAATGAAACTGCCAAGTCTTTATTTCATTTCCCAAGTTAAGTAATGAATGAAAGATAAACAAATAGTCCAAATAGTGAAAACCAAATTAGATTTGAGGTCCCCCCTTAAGATTTAATAAGAAGTAATTTAAACATTATCTGGGGGAGTAAGGAAGTGATGTTACAAAAATAAATGCCATTTCAATAGTCAGTATCCTTTTTCCTTGTGTGTTATTGCAAGACTAAGTAGGGTTTGCTGCCTGCAGCTCCTACTGCCAGGTTTGGCACAGTCCATGAAAAACATGATTCCCAGAGAAGAGAGGAAAGCATTAGTTAAACAGAAAAAAAGAGAATTTCAGTTAAAGTGTCCCAAGTGAGGAAGAGAAATTTGGAAAGTAGAAAATACTCTGAGTTCCTAGAATCTGGGAACCAAAATCTATCTCCCCCTTCAGTTTTGCAATGCTCCTGAAAGAGAATTGATATATTTGAGAATGCCTTCTCAAACTGAAAGCTGTGTTAGGAATGATTAGAGGTCAAGGTTCAAACCATGGTATTTCATCAATGCATCATATATGGGAGTGCTCACCAGACTCTTGGTTCTGAAAAGGGAATAAAACCTCTGAGAATTGATTTTTGTTTTCACCTGTCTTCATCCCCTGCTTTTGACACAATATGAAGACAAGGAAATGACTCTGGTGGGTCCTTAGGATTGTTGATCTAGATAACAGATCAGGGAATTTAACCTTTGCCTTTCCGGTGCAGACTATCCCAGGAATCTCAATTGAGTTAGCCCAATGTGTATACTAGTGTGAGAAAAACAGATTTAAATATATTTTTAAATGAATGGTTAAAAGTCCAGGGAAGCAACATGTTACCTGAGGGCCGAATACAGGCCTTCTGAACTCATAGGGCAGCCTGCTAGAGATGGTCAAAATTTTATAGGATGCTAGAACCATATCATTCAGTCATTGAGACAATATTATATAGTGAATGGGGAAATAGACTTGGGGGCAGGAAAACCCAGATTTGAATTCTGCCTCAAATATTTACTGGCTGTGTAATCCTGTATAAGTAACTTAATCTTTTAGCTTCAGTATTTCTTGTCTGTAAAATGAAGGGGTTGGATTCAGTAGCCTTCCAGGTCCCATTAGTTTTTCAATCTATGATTCTATGATCCAGTCTAATTCCTTTCTACTAAAGAGAAAGAAACTGAGGAACAGAGAAAGTGAAGAAGTCACACAAAAACTCTAGCTAGATTCAAACTCTGGTTATTTAATTTTCAAATCAAGTATTCTTTCCTTTCTATGTAATAGGGACTATTTGCCCAGTGTTATAAGTTGCCATGCTAGTAAGCTTGGACCAGCTTACTATTACTGATTGCAATTAGAAAACTTTCATGTGGCCCACATCTGTATGGACTTCTGGTTCTGCAGCTCATTATTTAAAAACTCAGATACTCCTATTGGAAAGCATTTTCTGTAGAAATCAAGCAATTCCCATTATTATTTTGAGTATTATTTTGTCCTGTTCTCTAAAAAATGATTTCATATGAAGCCTTCAATCACACCATTAGTATGATGGTGACTTATTTTTACTGCATCTTTACCTATTGTTTATAGGATACATTCCTTCATTCATTGATTCCCCTATTTGGGGAGCTTATTAATTGATTATTCTGATACATAAAAATAAAAGATGGCCAATCTAATGAAGGATACATATCCCTGCTATCAACAAAACAACAACAAATATGTTGTTATTATAAACAATGGCCAAATATTCTTAACAAATGGATCAATGAATGAATTAGAGAAAAATTAAGTGGCAAAACACATGGTATCAGATATAAATTTTAAATTATGTATATATTATTTTGGAGAAAAAGAAATAGGAAAAACTGTCAAAAGACATAGTTACTTTTTATGGCAAACTTCACATGATATATTAATAGTGACTTTCCCCTTCTGCCCATTGTATTTTTTTTTTTTTTGCTTGTTGCTGAGGCAATTGGGGTTAAGTGACTTGCTCAGGGTCACACAGCTAGGGAATGTTAAGAGTCTGAGACCAGATTTGAACACGTCATCTAGGTGCCCCATGCCCATTGTACTTCGAAGAGCTACATGTATCTATAGGGCTTCTGTTTGTAATCTTTAAGCTAAACTCCTTTCTCCAGTGATTTAACTAGTAAAGGTCAAAATTTTGACCTTGTTTGGACCATGTTTGAACTCTCTATAGATGTTTTATTTTTATGTTTGCATTCAGTGTTTCAGTGCTAACTTTAAGCTCTAAAATATTATGAACATTTTGCTTGATTATATTATGACTTACTTCTTTCTTCAAGTTCTTTAAGTTGGAATATTTCTTTTGATTGTTTGAAGCCTAGAAGGGGATTTAATGTAGGATCTGTATAGTCAGAATTTATTCTGTTTTATATCCTTCAGCATTGTGTTTTCTGGTCTTTTAGACAGAACCATAATTAGTAATTTTATTACTCAGGGTAATGAAGTCTATTAGGAGAGGGGGCGGTAAGAATAGGAGGAGATTCTAAGATACTTCTCCATGGAGAAGATAGAGACCCTGTAACACCTCAAAATTGTTAGGAGGGATACAATGGGCAGTGGGGGAAGTAGTAGTAGGGTGACCATAAAAGAGTTTACTTGGAGTATAGCCGCAGCAATTAAGGAAACATGTAATATGGTGGTTTACCTTTCCCCCCCCCCTTTTTTCTATTTTCCTTTTCCCTTTCCTTTTTCCTTTCCTTATCCTTTTCCTTCCCTTTTCCCCTTTTCCCTTCCCTTCCCTTTTCCCCTTTTCCCTTCCCTTCCTTTTTTCCCTTTTCCTTTCCCTTCCCTTTTCCCTTCCCTTCCCTTCCCTTTTTCCCTTTTCCCTTCCCTTTTCCCCTTTCCCCTTCCCTTCCCTTTTCCCTTTTCCCTTTTCCCTTCCCTTCCCTTCCCTTCCCTTCCCTTCCCTTCCCTTTTTCCTTTTCCCTTTCCTTTCCTTGAGTCATTTTAATCTTGTCTAATTCTTTGTGACCACATTTAAGATTTTCTTGGCAGAAATATTGAAATGGTTTGCCGTTTCCTTCTCAGCTCATTTTACATATGACAAAACTGAGGTGAACAGTGAGGCAAACAACTCATTTTCCAGATGAGGAAATTGAGGCAAACAGTGACTTGGACAGAGTCATACAGCTAGTAAGTGTCTGAGGACAGATTTGGACTTCAGAAGATAGTAAGTCTTCATGATGTCAGACTTAGCACTTTATCCACTGCAGCACCTAGCTGTCCTTTTATAGATAAGTAATGTCAAGTAATTGGAGATGAGACAAAGCATTAACCAGTGGGGAAATTAAATGAGATAATTACATAAGATGTTTTGTAAACCATAAAATGCTACGCAAATGTCAGTGATGAAGCTGATAATTGATGATTGATGATGATTAGGCTTCCCATTGGAGATGGCTTTTGACTTCTACTTTAAAGGAAGGTAACTTTTTTTAGAGGCAAGGGTAAGTACATTCCAGGCATGGTGAACACCTTATGTGAAAGCATGGAGACAAAAGATGGAATTTCAAATTCAGGAAATACCTAGTCATTCAGTTTTTATGAAAGGAATCTCATCCCTCTGCCTTGTGAGGCAAATAGGAAAAATGATTAAGAATTAAAATGCTAGAGTAATTCCATCTGTATTTCTAAAAAAAAAAAGCAAACTAAATGACCCTTTGATGGATTCTCTTTATACATTAAATATTGTAATAACTTACCTATCCATTTCTATAAGTGAAAAATGTCTGAGTGGGACTGGTTTGCTTCCTTTTAACATTTCACTGGCATTTTCTTCTTTTCTCTTGGTTTTTATCCTCTATGATATGTAGTCTTATATGAATCCTACAACATGGTGTGTAGGAGAGAGAATGATGGATGTAGAGCCAGGAAGACCAGGGTTTAAATTTTGGCTTCGATACCAGAAGTTTGACTTTGGGAAAAAATGTTTAACTTTTTGTATTTCCTTATCCTCATCTTTAAAATGGGAATGATTATGCAGTCCACAATCTACTTCATGGGGTTGTTGTAAAGATCAAATGAGACACTATGTGGCTAGTGATTCATAAACTGGAAAGTTCTAGAAGAATATTAGCTATGATTATTATTTTAAAGATAGCTTAATTTTCTGTTTTGTATTGTATGGAACAGAGTGAAAACTGGATGCAATTTCCTATCGCAAATGGCTGAAGTATCAAACTAGATGTCTAAAAACTTGGGAGCCTTTTTTAGTGATATTTATTCTATTACATAAAGGCCTTTCTTGGTGTCATGGTGCAAGAGGGTCCAATGCCCCTCAAAAGCTCACCCTCTCTGGTCTGATCAACATGTCTGAAATTCCTTAATTAGACTCCTTTTTTAAAGTGAGTATTTCCTATTGTAATGAAAACAGCCATGAACAGAGCATTGGCTTTTGACTACTATTTGCTTCCTGGGTCACCTTCCCCTTTTCTCAACCTCTTTTTCCATACCTATAAAATGAGGGGATTGAACTAGATGGCCTTTGATTCCTCTCCTAGTTTTAAATTCTCATTTTTCTCATTCTCTGATTTTTCTCATTATATTAATTATTTATTTTTATTAATTTGTTCAGTAATATTTCAGTCATATCTGACTCTTTGTGATCACATCTGGGGTTTTCTTGGCAAAGATAATGGAGTGGTTTGCTATGTCCTTCTTTATCTCATTTTACAGATGAAGAATCTGAAACAGAGTTAAAAGACTTACCTAGGGTTACTCAACTAGCAGATGTGTGAGGCTGGATTTGAACTCAGGGAGATGACTTCTTGACTCCAGGTTCAGCACTCTATCCACTACCCTAATTCTCTTCTAAATGGTGGGGGAAGAGTACTGTTTGTTATTCAATCATTTCAACAATACTTGACTCTTCAGGAACCATTTGGAGTTTTCTTGGCAAGATAATAAAGTAGCTTGTCATTTCCTTCTCTAGCTCATTTTGAGGAGAGGAAACTGAGGTAAACAAAGTTAAGTGATTTACCCAGAATCACACAGCTGATAAGTGTCTGAGGCTGGATGTCAACTTGGGTCCTCCTGACTCTAGTGTCAGTGCTCTAACCACTGCACCACCTAGCTGCTCCCTTTTTATTATTTGTTTCTTAATGTAAATGCATATTAGATCCTTTCTGGCTAGAACCTGAAAAGCTGGTGTGCCTCACAGGGCAACTAGGAGGGAAAACATCACTGAAAGTATAGATGAGAGGACACTGAATAGCCACTCTGCCAACTCCACAGTTTTATCAAGGGTTGGCAGTGCTGCTGCTCTGGAATTTTGTGACCTCAGGCAAGTGACTTAATCTTTTTTATCTCAAAGAGTCTGCAGAAATGAAATATGAAACCTTCTGCCACATTATCATGATGAATTTTCAGTGGAAAGAGCACTGGGCCTGAAGTCAGGAGATGTAGGCTGGAGTCCCAGCAATGTCAGCCCTAGCTGTGTGTCCATAGGCAAATTATTTTGCCTCTATGGGTTTGTTGTCCTATAATGTATAATGAATGAGTTGGTCTAGCTGTCCTCTGAGATCCCTTCTAACTCTGATAGTCTATAAATATCTTTAATGAGCTTGAACCTTTTAAAACTCCTAAACATTATGGTAGTGAAGGCATTGTTAAGTTCTCTTGGATTCTATATACTGTTGCAGCATATTCCAGTAGCATTCCAGAGATTTGTAGCTGCCATTCTATACCCAGATTCTTTGCAGGGCTAAGTAATTTCAGAGGAAGAGCTACAAGCAGAACATAAAAAAAGGTTTGCATTCTCTAAATCTCCACAGAAGTTGAATAGCTCTTGTGTACTTCTACTATGCATATAGGTTAATTGTAAACACTGCTTATGGTAATTCAGCTCCTGCCATGTGGCAGATTATCTTAAAAAAAACTAAGTATTCATGTTTTATAAAAAGAAAAATCTAAACAAACATGTATCAGATCTACCTTGTTACCTTGTCAACTAGCAGACTCTCCTCTAATTCATTCAACACACCACTGCAAGATAACTTTTCTTAAGCACAGATGTGTTTGAAATTATTTTGTGGCTCCCAATGGCCCAGCAAGTAAAGTTCAAATTCCCCTCTATGGCATTCAGAGGATTGTGGGATGATAGATTTAGGACTACAAAGGCTATTGAGTCCAACACACTCACTTTATATATGTGAGGAAACTGAAGCTTAAAGAAGTCTGTGTAATTCCAAGTCTATTCACTAAACCATACTGTCTTGAAGGCCCAGATATTATCTAGTGACACTTTTTCCCTCCAGGCTTATTCTATCTCTCCATGTACTGCATGCTCTAGTCAAGCTGCATTACTCACATAGCTCAATCCAACAAGATCTTTCCATTCAAATATCCATGCCTTTGTTCACATTGTTCCAAATGCTTGTTAAATCTTTTCTTCTTTTCTATGCTTGTTGAATTCTTGCTCATCCTTTAAAGCCCAGTGCTCTAAATGGCACTTTTTCTAGGAAACTTTCTCTCATCACGGCATTGGTAAAGGACCTTCCTCCTCACTCTTCACCTAGTTTCACTTTGTAACCTTCTAACACACTTATATAATATTGCTTATTATTACTAGCTATGTTTTTAAAAAATTACACTACTGTATGTTCCTTAAAAGAAGGCATTAGGACTTCTCTAAAATTTGTACCTCTTCAATGCCTTGTAGAGTGTTTTGAACATTATAAGTTCTTAATCATTACTTACTGAATGACTGTTTCTAACTTTTCTTTACTATTACCTGGAAAACACAATGGAAACACAGAACTAGACACATTTGATCTGAGATCATATATGATTTAAGCCCCTTAAAAAGTTCCCTCTTATCTTTTTATTCTTACCTGCTTTTTCAAATAAAATAGCTACATGGATGAGAGACAATTTGTTAAGAGTTCACTGCATGACAAACACTGTCAAAAATGTATAAATACTTGCTCCTGATTTTAGAAAAGCCTGGAAAGGCTTACATGAACTGATGTTGAGTTAAGTAAGCAGAACAAAGAGAATATTGTACACAGTAACAATAAGATTATGTGATGGTCAACTGTGATGAACTTGGCTGTTTTCAATAATGCAGTGATTCAAGACAATTCCAACAGACTTGAGATGGAAAATACTATACACATCCAGAGAGAAAACTATGAAGACTGAAAATGTATTGAAGCATAGTATTTTCATCTTTTTTTGTTTGTTTTTGTTTGCTCATGTTTTTCCCCCTTTTGGTCTGATTTTTCTTGTATAATATGACAAATATGGAAATATGTTTAGAAGAATTGCACATATTTAATCTATATCAGATTACTTACCATCTTGGGAAGTGGGGAATTAAGGAAGAGGGAGAAAAGTCTGGAACACAAAGTCTTAAAAAATGAATGTTGAAAACTCTCTTTACATGTACTTGGAAAAATGAAATTCTATTGAAAATTTAAAAAAAATCTCACCTGATCCATCAAAAAAGAAAGAAAAAAAAGAAGGGAATGAAGAAAAAAGAGAGAAAGAAATAAAGTACTTGCAAGCGCTTATATTCTAATGCAGAAGACTGTCTTAAGAGGAGGGGAGGGTGTAGTGTGGTGATAGAAAGTATGGAAACCTTCTTCTTGGCAAAATACAACAGTTTTACATATGGGTGTTCAGCATCTGAGGGATGAAGTTCAAGGTTTCAGTTTGTAGACTAGGAGATGACAGGCAGAATATAGATGGTTTGGTGTGGAAATGGACAGGAAGTTTAATTTGAAAAAGACATTAAACTTAATTCTAACTCCTTAAGCTTATTCTATTCCTAACTTTCTGTTAAATTGTTTCCCCCATGCCTTTGGTATACTTTGTAGACAAAATAGTCTACAATTGCTTTGTAAAGCCACACATTTTGAAGGTAAATACAGACATTCATGAAGGCAGACTTAGAAAAGTAACTCTGTCTACAATAGTTATCAGACTTCCCTCTTCCTTTAATTAAATAGGTTGACTAACCTGATACCAAACTGACAAGGCTTTTTATATTGAATGCTTTTTTTGTTGTCCCCTATGCCCAGAATGCATTTGTTCTTCATGTCTCCCTCTTTAGAATGCTGAGGTTCCTTCAGAGTCAAACACCACCTTCTCTGCAAAACCTCTCCAAGACCCCCTGGCTGCTTGTGCTTCCCTCTTACATTACTTTGGATTGATTTTGTATGTATTTTACATACATGCACACAGGTAAATATACGTAACAAGTATATAATTACCTCCCTTGATGTATATACAAAGTAAGCCCTTTGAAGACAAGGATTGTTACATTTTTTTTGGTCTTTGTATCTGCAGCACCTAATATAGTGCCTGGCACATGGTAGACACTTCAATATTTGTTGATGGTTTTTCCTCCTTTGGATAAAAAGTGGGACATTTTCTAATTTCATTTAATCCCAAGAAATTTAATGTTATACAGTCCTGGATTATTTAAACTTGATGTGCTTTCTCCCTGCTACTGTCCCATCTTTCAATGACAAACTCATTGAAAATAAGTATTTGCTACTTCTGCTTTTCCCCAAATCATTTTACTTCATCCAATGCTGTCCAAATTCTAACCTCACTGCTCCCTTGAACTTGCTCTCTTACACATCGTTAGTGACCTCCTAATAACCTAATCCAACCTCTTTCTCCTCAGTCTTCATTTTCCTTTGACTTCTCTTTGGCAATTGCACAATTGACCAGCCCACTCTTTCCTGACACTCTTATCTTCCTTGGCTTTCATGATGTTGCAATAATAGCACCTACCCCCCAGGGTTGCTGTAAGGATAAAACCTGGAAGTGCTATTTAAAATGCTGTTGTTGTATACTCATGGTTCCCCTTTTGAAGGCTAATCCAATTTACCAAACATGAACAGAAATCTCTTCTTCATTGTCCCTGACCACTTTCCTTTTCTTCTCCTTAAGTCCCTATATTCCTATAGCTTTTCCCTAAGTCTCTAACCTTGATCTCTATCTCTATATTCTCTGTTCTTTAGTTCCCTAGATCATTCTCTTCCAGTACTCCTCTCTTTCTGTTTCTTCAACCAGTTCTTTAGAACATTTAAAAATATTTCCATATTAGAGATATTGCAAAAGAAAACATATATACACAAAACCAAGAAAAAAAATAAAGTGAAAAAAGGGTATGTTTCAATCTGCACTCAGAGTTCATCAATTTTCTCTCTCTGGAGATGAATAGCACTTTTCATCATGGGTCCTTTGGGACTGTCTTGGATCATTGTTTTAATCAGAGTAGCTAAGTCTTTCATAGTCAATCATCTTGACAATACTGCTATAGCTGGTCCCTAGAAAATAGTCATTACTATCTTCCAAATCTCTTAGGTACCATAGATTTAGAACTGAAAACTTCATAGGTCTTCCAATACTCTTACAATGTATTTGAAGAGTCTGATGTTCAGAGGTGTTAAATGCTTGCCCAAGGTCCCCAGGTAGTAAAGTGTAGACCTGGAATTTGAACACTGATACTCTGATTTGCAGCACAGCAAGCTTCCCATTACACTATACAGCTTCTCATTTTTCCTATTTCTCTTGTGATTGCTCTGTTTTTGACTGATTACTTCTTCTATGGACTATTACAGCAGTCTTTGAATCAGTCTCTCCTCCCTATTCCCTCTCTCCTCTAGTCCAACCTATATAGGGTTGTCTGTTTAAATTCCTAATAAACATTATCATAATGACTCACATTCACATATCCCTTTACAGTTTTTGAAAGACTGTTTTTTTTTATCATAATCTTGTGATTACTATCAATCTCATTTCACATAGGAGAAAACTAAGGCTCAAACAGATTATGACACCCCCGGTCACACAGCTTTTAAAGGAAGGACATAGCTGGTGGAGAAGGAATCTAGGATATCAATGCAGATCTAACATCAAGTTTGATGAATGTTCCACAATTCCATAAGTCTCTCTTGATCACATCACATTATAATACTTCTCAATAACTGCCAGTGCTTCCCCATTGCCTAAAGACAATGAAGTCCAGAATCCTCATGTTGTTATTGAAGTTTCTCCACAGACTGGCTCTGATACATCATTTTTGTTTCAGTTTGGAATTATATATGCAAAATGCAGTATATCTTCTTTCACATCTTTCTTGCTTCGCCTAAACTGGACCATACACCATTCTTTTAACACACTGCATGTTTTTTCCATTGTTCCTTAGAGTTGAAATTCCCTTCCTTAGGAACTGTCAAAATACATCCTTTAAGGTCCAACTCAACTGTTACTGCCTCAGGGAAGCCTTCTCTGACTGTCCTAATCTATTAGAAATGATCTCTTCTATCTCTGAATGACAGGATTATAACACCATAGATTTATATTTGGAAGGGAACTTAGAGGTCATATAGGTCAATAATGCCAAACAAAAATAGAAATGGGAGCCATTAGACCATACTCCCTTTGGGCTGCATATTGACTTAGTTTTAAAATGGGATGTCATCTATGTTTTATTGTATTTTTATTTATTTTGTTAAGTATTTCTCAATTACATTTTATTCTGCTTTCACCACATGGGGAGAACTGTGGTTCTCATCTGACACCTCTGATTTAGTCCAATCTCTACCTTTTACACATGGAGAAACTAGGTGTGAAGAGTTAAAATAACTTACTTAGGACCTTATGTATAGTAAGTTGAAATCATATATATCCAGACTCTGGGCTTTGCTTACCATGTTATAGGTCCATAATAATCTATTAGTAGCTCTTTTACTCATTTATCACATTCTCTTTTGCATTATATTTATTTATGTATATACCATCTTACCTCTTGAATTGTAAACACCTTGAGGAATGTCTTATATATTTAAAAATATTTTCACCCATATCTATTATTTTTACTTTACCTGTATTCCTTTATATCTCTCTTATCTTAATTTTTATCTTTGAATTTATCTTGATCTCTCAGTTATGTTATATTTTATAGGTAATAGAAATGAAATAATTTTGGTAGATGGGTTGAACTATATTGAGGCCAAATAGTCTTAAACCCATCAGTGAGTTAGGGAGAGGTGTCCACCCCAAGCATATCAAGACTTCTCCTGTTGGATTGGATGGATGAGAACAATTTGTTCTGATGGCTATGAAGGCAGCTAAAGCAGATGTGGAATGATTAGATCTTGGTTAGACACAAAAGATGCCAAGGTCATCCACTGCATTCGGAGCCATCACCAGTTGTCTTAACTCTGTTCTGCCACTGGACAGTGATAACTCTGGAAGAGAGAGTGAGGCCGAGGACTTTGCGCAACTCTGCCTCAGTTAAATTTAATTTTCTCATGAATCAAAAGATAAAAGAAAAAAATGAAATGAAAGAAATGCCTGTTGACTTGAATTAATATGAATCTAATATATACTGCATTGGATAAAAAGAGATCTTTGACTTCATTTTACTTGCTCCTGTATGGGGAATGTAAGTTGCAGAAAGGCAACTTTTGATGGCACGTAAGGAAAAATGTCTTGTTAATTAGAGCGAACAGTGAAATAGATACCCTTTTTGGGTTCTGTTTTCCCCACAGGTGGAAATCTTTAAAAGGAGGTTGATTAACCATCTGTTGGGGGATATCAAAAAAGGAGATTCCTTTGGATGTTGGCAAATTGGAGTAGATGTCCTCTATGATCCCTTACAACTTTGAGATTCTATGTTTAATTTCTTTTCAGCTCTAAATCTATACTGTTATGATAATTCCATGAATTTGCATAGGCTTTTCTTCCTGATACATGTAATTTTCTCTCTTCTATTTTTAGAATTGATGCAACATGCTCATATGTTCACATATGCACAAATGATAATTTTCCCTCCACTTCCTCCCCTCCCTTTTTGGAGGCAATTGGAATCAAGTGATTTACCCAGAGTGACACAACTAGTAAGTATCTGAAGTCAGCCCTCCTGTATCCAGGGCCAGTGCTTTATCCACTGGGCCACCTCGATGAACCCCAGATGGTAATTTTTATAAGGGACTTTTTATATATTATATATGAGAGAACTTATTCCTTTATGATAAAAATGGCTAATTTGTGAACTTTAACTTCTCTTAGAAAACTAGGTTGCTTCTCTCTTGGCACCCAGGACCCATTTAATTTATACTAATAAACAAACTACAAAGGAAATAGTGTGAATGGAGACAGTTCGAGTTTAGGTACCTGTGGCAGATGTATTAATGAAAGCAGAATTCTGAGTATGAGACTTTTCAGAGCCTCATTCAAGGAAGACATTTCCTTGGCAATCTGCCAGTATGCTTCAGTGGTAGGAACATAATGCTTCTAGATCCTTTGGCTTTTTTGTAATATGATCCAGCTGAGCTATAAAGTCTAAGACATCTTAGATTCTTCAGAGGTACTCTATCTCAGTTTGTGTGCTCTTGTTTGTCATAGCATTTTCAAGCAGATAAAATGGCTTTCATTACAGCACAGGAGCCTGGATGACTTTAGGGGTGCTTTATATCAAAATAATTTAAGGTTTTCTTGTAAAAGTTTTTCAATATTTGCTGCTTTGTGAAAGGGCATGCTAAATAACAGATTGGGGGAGAGGTTGTAAAGAACAAGTCACAGTCACTGCTATTAAAATGAACTAATCTTAGGTCAAAATGTGTAAATAAACATTCAGGCACATGGACAAGACCCAACTCTGAAATTATTTAATTACATATAAAGACTTCATTCAAGTCTTTTAAAACAGAATTGCAAAACCCCAAAGTTTGCAAAGTATTGAAGAGGATCTGGTAAACAAATCTTAAGAAACAGGTATGATAGGTTCCTTCCTCCCTTTGGTCCCCAAATCCTGACCCAAATTCTTAAAGAAGAATGGGAGAACCACTAAGGTTGACTCTGATATCCCGAACTGAGACCTGATTTGTTTCTTAAAGAATCAGATTAAAAAAATAATAACAATACTAGTATCTCTATTAGATTGTGCATCAAAATTTTGGGACTCTTGGTGGCTGGATAGTTTCTTAAAGTCAGTTAATAAGTAAATATTAAGCATCTATTATGTGTCACACACTATACTAGATCCTCAAAATAAGAAGGGAAAAGTGAATAGTCTCTGACTGCAAAGCAATTACAGTCTAATACAGGAGACAAGACACACACACATATATAACCAGATACAGAAAATATACAAGATAACTTTCCATTGCTTACCACAATTCTTGGAATATTATAGGTGCTTAATAAATGTTTATTGACTAACTGAATATGCAGAAGAGGTAGTTAGGTATTTCCAGGTACAGGGAAACAGTATGAGAACACAATTTCTCTCTTTTTTGAAATTCCCTGAATAGAACTCTTAAAACTGTAACTGTCACTAAGATAGCTGGATGAAATTGACAAATTTAGTCATTCAGGCTTTAGTCTTAAGGTTATGGGAAAGTTTTTGAATTCTATAGTACAAAGGCAAATTCATGATATTATATTCAAACTCTCTTTTAAGGTTGCACCAACCATCTAATTGAATCTTAACTCAGGAATTTTAGAAAATGCTTATGGTTTGTATTATATGTATGTCATGGAGTGGTGAGAGTGGTGGAAGAGAGTATGGTGTACTGGAAAGTATGTTGGATTTGGAATCAAAGAATCTGAATTAAAATTCCATCTCTGTTAATTAATACCTGTATAGCCTTGGACAAATGATCGAATCTTTATGATTGCAGTTGCTTTGTCTTTAAAAGAGTAGTTTGGAGCAGATAACTTCTGGATTATGTATTATACTAAAAAAAAATGAAAAACTCTCTGCCTCAGTTTCCTCACCTGTAAAATGGAGATAATAATAGCATCTATCTTTCAAGTTGTGAGGTTCAAATGAGTTAATATTTATAAAATGCTTTTGCACAGTGTTTGCCACATAGTAGCACTACATAAATGCTTATTCTTTTCCCTTCACTTTCCCTGTAAAGGCTTTTATGACTATAGATCTGTGCCATTCATACCCTGTTAGAGATAGGAGAAAGTTAGGCCCAAAGCAAAATTCAATTCAATAAACATTATTGAGTTTCCACTGTAAGAAACTCTGATTATCTGATACTTAGAATGTTTCTATGACCTATGATTATCAGTATTCTTGGGGGAGTGGTCCATGTGAAGTTACCCAATTTTGTTAAATAGAACCTTTCCTTTTTTTGGATCTTGTTTCTTTGGTATACATTACAATGCCATTCAGCAAACATTTCATGACATACAAAGATAGGTTAAAGGAACTAGAAATGTTTAGCCTGGTGAAGAGAATCCTCAAGGGTGGGGGGGAGTGGGTAGGACATGATGTCAGCCTTAAGTATATGAAGGGCTGTCTTGTAGAAGAGGAATCATTGGCTCCAAAAGGCAGAACCAGGAGAAAAGGAATTGGCAAGAGTTGCCAAGAGATCACTTTAGACTTAATATCAGGAAAATCATCCAACCAACTTGAATAGTCTCAGATTAGAGTGATATGCCTTGAGAAGTCATGGACTCCCTCTCCTTGGAGGTCCATGGGGGAGGGATTCAATGACTACTTTTGATATATTATAGTGGGGCTCCTTTGATTTGGACTAAATGATCTCTCCAATTCTGTGATTCAGTTTTATAAATTTAAGAACACTTGGAGTAAAAGTTAAAGGGTTTGGAGGTAGGATGGGCAGAGTATGAGAATTTACAAAATATCTTTCTTTTGAAAGGTGATCACATATAATCATAGAATATAACCTACATTTTCAGATATGATCTATGTACTTTGCTTAACTATACTTATTTGTTTTAATGGAGAAGATGTTTTTGTCAGGGTAAGGGGTGGGCCGAGTTAAGAAATGACAGATAAAAAAGAGCTTAAGTAAAACATTAAAAAAAAGAAGTAAACAAAGAGAAGTTCAGAAGGAGCATATAAACAATTTTGTTATTACCTTAAATTTAATATACACTTTAAAAAAACAAATGTATGTAACAAGTTTATAGTTTTTGTACTTTTTGTTCTTTGTATATTGGAATGTTTGTGCTTGTTGATGACAAGTTCATAATAAAAAATGGAAAAAAAGTGATCATGCTTGCTTAGGGTTTTTGCTTCATTATTTCCTTTTTAATTTTCTCCTTGATACCAAGATAGTGTTATTCATTTCAATTTTGCTTTTCAGACATGTTCCTAAAATCAAATCAGATTGGAACATATCTTTCTAATATACAGTTGGAGATTCAAGTCTAGAGATCAGGAGAGAAGTTGATGATAGATTGAGACTCATCTGCAGAGGGATGATAATGGGATCCATGCTTTCTTCCTAACTTTCTTATTACTATTCAGAGCACATTCTCTCAGTCAGCCAAGTTCAGTCATTTCTCACTCTCCCTAATCATCTTCCTTCCCCATCACCATAACTAAATCATTGTTACATTCTGCCAATTTCACTTCACAACACCTCTAGTACATGACCCTTTCTCTCCTATGATTCTGCCATTACTCTAATCTAGGCCCTCATCATCTCACACCTAGATGCTTTGTATAGAGCTGTCTTATCTTCCTGCTTCAAACTCTCCTTACTCCAGCCTATTCTTAACCCAGTAATCAATGGAATGGGAGGGAAGGGAAAAGAAATAAGCATTATATAGCCCCTATTATATGCCGGACATTGTTTTTCCAGACATCTCATTTGATTTTCAATAACCCTGTGAAACAGGTTCTATTATTCTCATTTTACAATTGAGGAAACTGAGATAAATAGACATAAGTGATGTGCCCAGGGTTACATAACTAATAAGTATCTGATGCCAGATTTGAAGTCAAATCTTTTTGATTCTAGACCTAGTCCTCTACTTACTATATCATTAGGTGCCTCTAGATTGTGAGGTCTTTGTATTCCCTCATATATCTGTATTTGCCTCTCTCTTTTCCAGCATTTGTATAGTTCCTGGCATGTAATAGATGCCTAATAAATAAATGCTTATTGACATCTTGAAAATCTATTTGTTTTTGAGTCATTCAAGTCATTTCCAAATTCTGTAGCTCCATTTGTAATCCATGGATTTTCTTGGCAAAGATATTGGAGTGGCTTGTCTTTTCCTTCTCCAGCTCATTTTACAAATGAAGAAACTGAGGCAAACATGGTTAAATGACTTGGCCAAGATCATATAGCTAATAATTGTCTGAGGTAAGATTTGAATCCAAGAAGATAGATAAGTCTTCCTGACTTCAGGGCCAGCACTCTATCCATTCACCACCTAGTTGACCTTTCTTACTTTATGGAACATTGCAAACTGTAAAGTTCTCTACCTGCCATTTCTCTTTTGTAAATAGTCATTTATTCCCTTGTTTAACCTATATAGGATTGCTTGCTGTCTTGAGGAGAGAAGAGGTGAGGAGAGAGGGAGAAATATTTAGAACACAAAGTTTTGCAAAGGTTATTGTTGAAAACGATCTTTCCATATATTTGGAAAAACAAAATTTATTGAAAATTAAAAGAATAATCACTTATTCTTTTTCATACAACTGTTCAAGGAGCAGTTTTTACAGAATTGCATCCCTAATATCTTTTTCTTCTTGTCCCCAGCATACCCTCCTACAAAAAGGCCATTACAAACATAGTCAAGCTCTATTTCATTCATTCAATAGCTATCTCACTCTCTTTCACAAACCAAGTCTTGGCTGTTCATCTAGCCACCAAGCTAAATGATCATCAAAGAAAAAGGAAAACACTGATGATCTGAAATGAGCCCAGCATTTGTGGACATATCTCAAAGATCCTAGATGAAGTTTGGTCTTATAGTAATGATGTTTGCTTTCTCAAAATAATTTTCCCAAAGTCTAACACCTGCTGACTCAAGGCATATTCCATGGCTTTGAGAAACTTACAATCTCTTCTCATTGGTTTTGTTTAGAGCTGCAATTTTGTTAGGGTAGAGAATCTCTTAAACACTAGCTATGTTATCCTAGACAAATCATTGACTCTCTCTGAGAATCATTTTCCTCTTCCTCAAATTGAGGAGATTGGACTTGATGACTCCTAAAATCCTTTTCAGTTCCATATATATGATCTTATAATGTAAATATAATGGGGGAACTGACCAATGAGTCCACATTCCTTGTGTGCACACATTCCTTGCTATATTACAGTCTATAACATGGGACTTTTGGAGAGTTGGTTTCATACATGATGCCTAAAAGTTGGTGCTATCTGATAATCAAAAGCCTTCTAATTGACTTTAGACCAAAATTCTAATGATTCCTCTACTGCTGAACCAGAACTGAGTGTACACATATAAGATTTGAGCAAATGATCTTACTCTCCCTTGGAAGCTTTCAAGTGAGCTGCCAGGTGGGAAAGCAGAAGCTGCCCAATCTCCCACACATTCACTACATGTTCAATAGAGCATATTGTTTCTAATTCTTTTGCATTTATTCTTTCTTGATCTTAGGTAAACATTGAACCTTAGAATATGCCCCTGGGATCATTCTGGACTTTGGTAGATGATATTTCACCTGATCTCTCCCAAGAACCCTCCACAGCATTTCCTAGTCAATCAAATTCTAAATCATGCTGCTTTGTTCATAGCTCCTCCCCTTTTTCAAATTTTCTTATTGGAATGTGAGATTTTTGTGGGCAGGGATTGTCTTTTTACTTGTATCTGTATTCCCAACTCTTGGTCTGTGTCTCTAGTAGGTGTTCATAAATTACCTCCTCTTACTCACCATCCTTCCTTCTGAGAGAAGATTGATCAAGCATTTGGAGAGATGGGAGGTTATATGGCACCCTTCAAAAGGACAGCCCGAGGAAGAAGGAACGACATGTTTATTGATATTTTAGTGAACTTAGTTGTGATTGAACATTGAAGTGAACTTAGTAGTGATTACTTGAATAGTGAAAATGACATTTAGGACCAGGAATCAAAAGGTACTCCTTAACAACAGAAGTTTCCTATTTTTGTACTCCATTGTCTTTGTCCTTTAATCTTGTACTCACTTTCCAGAGAGACAATATGTGTGCAGAGGGGAGGGAATACCTTAAAGTTTGGGATATGTTTTTGTACTTTTGTCACTATACATTCTTGGTTATGTATCCCTTTGTTAAAGTGATTGATTGCTACTGGGAGATACACTGGATATGAGAGCAATAATATAAGAAGTTATAACCTCTCAGGGTTACTCCTAAAATTCTGAAAATAGTATTAGTCAAGCAATCTTTGTGTATCCAAATTGCTACTCTCAACTAGGGGATGGAAAATGAGCCCCAACGGGTTACTTCATCATTATGGAAATTCTTTCTACCAAGTTTTTGTTTCTGTGACAAAAAGTCTTTGAAAGTTGATTAGAGCATTGAAAAATTTATTAAATTGTCCATGGGTACACATCTTATAAATGTAAGAGATGGGATTTCAATCACAATATTTGTGGGTTTAAGTCTGGCCCATTATGTCATATTGCTTTTTCTAATGAGGGACAAATCTATGTAGATAAATAACTTCAATTTAAGCTTAATAAATGGACATGAAATCAATGGGAGGTTGCAACAAAGCATAAATATGTCTAGCAATAAGAATCCAGGAGAGGATTCATGCTTAACTGTTTAACACAAATCCAGGCCATATACGAGTATTTGATAAATCTGATCAGCCCTTCAATGGGAAGGAAAATTGACCACATGGCATTCAAGGAGGCATAAACATTAACAACTATGGTATTAAAAACCTCAACATAAAAAGGAGCATGGGAGTATGGAGATTCTCTGATAGAAAATTCAAGAGATTTTTTTCTTTTAAAAGTCCACAGAGGCTCTTCCACACACATGCACAGCAACTATTTAATGTCAATGGAAGTCACACCTAGAAGGTGAAATTATGCCTGAAGCTAAAGAAGGCACAATTTCTGCTGTTTAAATCTGCTGATGAGCAATATAATTTTGAAAATGCTAAATTAGAAAGAGAGAATCAAATTAAAGTATAGAATATCTGTACCCCTAAGCTCTTTTGGGATCCTTGGACAAAAGGTCATCTGTTAGATGAAACATCTTATTAGGTAAACCTAAGAGCAATGCTATGTGCCACATATTTAAATACAGAGAAAACAAAATGATATCATCGACAGGCTATTCCAAGGAGGGGTAGGAGTTTTTTTCTTGTAATTTTTAGGATGTGGGGATTTTGCACCAGGAGAAATAGAAAAGGATTTTAATAGGAAGTAAACATTTTCTAATCATCTTACTCCTTTGACAACTGAAAAAAAGATCAATAAGGAATTAAAATACTACTAAGAGGATAAGTAATGGGTTTTAGTATTTCATTTTCTTTGTGGATTGTCATATTTGTAATTTTGTAAATCAGCATCACAGTTCCTTGGATAATAAGTTGCTATTAGTAATACTATCAGCATTTTAAAAATATTTGCATATTTGATATTAAAGTGATAGATGTATTGAGAATCCATGGCATTGAGAGAGATAATTTTATATACTTGTAATTATCTGATGATAACCAAGAAGGCAAGTTACACATTTTCTTTTAAGTAATAAATTTTGTTGATGGTTTTTATTTTTATGTCCTGGTAATTTTTCAGATGTATTTACTCCTCTCCCTCACTTACCACATAAACCTTTCCTCACAGCAAATAAGCCAGATAAACAAAACCAACTGACAGTTCCCAAGTCTGCCAGTACTTGCAACATTTTGTAACTCTAGTCCCTCACCAAAAGGAAGAAGGTGCATTTCCTCATCTGTCTCTAAGGACTAAGGGTGGCCATTGCTATTACTCAGAGGTTAGCTTTATAACAAGAATGTGAAAGAATAAAAGTAGTTGTGATATGTAGAGAATATATTGTTCTAATCCTATGCCCATTTCCAGCATATTTATTCTGTTGCAATGATTTGTTATTATACTATCCATCAACAAAAAGCAAGTTAATTGATTTCCACTTCTGTTCTCAACTTGACAGTTTGTTAAGTGATGACTAACTGATGGATCCTCATTATGATTTATCACCCCTCAAAATTGTGTTTATAGAAGTTGGCCAAAAGGATAGATTGTACTTTTATTCCCAAGGCTACTTGTAAACTCTAAAAAAAATACTACAAAGTAAAACAACTATTGGAGAGTATATGGAAAAAAATGTGGATAAAATTGGAAGTTGTGAACTGGTCCAGTCATACAGGAGAAGAATTTGGAACTATTGTCCAAAGAGCTATAAAACTGTGCCTATCTGTGCCTATGTACTAGATCAGTTTCACAAATAGATAAAGGGAAAAGGAAAAGAACCTCTTTGTATAGTAATAGTGGCTCTTTTTGTGGTGATAAAGAATTGGGAAATGGCAGAACAAGTAGTATATGACAAGCAGGATGATTTCAGAAAAACCCTGGGAGGCTTACATGAATTCATGCAAAGGGAAGAGAGCAAAACCAGGAGAACATTGTACATAGTGACAGCAATATTGTATAACAATCAACAGCGAATGACTAAGCTATTGTGATTGATGCAGTGATCCAGGATAATTATTAAGGACTTATGATGAAAAATACTATCCATTTCCAGAGAAAGAACTGGTGGAATCTGAATGTGGGTTAAAGCAAAATTTTTTCATTGTCTTTTTTTTTTTTACTTTATCTTTTTTTTTGGCAATATGGCTAATATGGAAATATGTTTTGCATGATTTCATAAATTTTAATTTCTTGTCCTTAATGAGGGAGAGAGGTAGGAAGGCAGAAAATTCAAAACTTGAAATTTAAAAAAAAAAGTAAAAATAAATAATTAATTTTAAAACCCCATACTTTGGATGTGTTTTCAAGTACCTAACAATGTTTTAGTAGTGACTGCAATCTATAATTTTGTCTAGGAATACAGGGCTATCAGCTGTTTTATCTATATTACTAAAAGAATGCTATGTAATTATGGAGTTAAATCATTAATTCCCATGGAATAGAATTAGAAGTGATTACTGAGATTTTTTTCTTCTCTTTACTATTTATAAAACACATACACACATTTTAGATAGATAGATAGTTATAGGTGAGAAAACTGGGTCAAGGGAAGGAAAATTATGTGATAGTTTTTTTTCATCAAAGGATCCCAGATTGGATGGCAATCTGAATTATTTTCTCAGAGAAGTGTATACATGAATAAATGGATAGTATAGAGCAGAATGTGTTAGATTTAGGAATAGAAAATTTGTGTTTGAATTCTGATCCTTTTACTTATTACTTGTATAATAATTAGGGCAAATCACACCTCAGTTTATTTTTCTCCAAAATGAGGGAGCTGGACTAGATGGCCTGTAAGGTATCTTCCAATTCTAAGTATATAATTCTATGATTCTAAATCTGAAATGCTGCTGTATATGCCTCAGAAAGAAAATTAGGCCCCAAAGATATATAGAGAAATTTTTAATACATATTTTTGCCCTTATATATTTTCAAAGAAATGATGATCTGAAGACTGTTCCATGTCTTGCTTTTTGCTACTGAAAAGTTATGTCTGTTAACAAAGTTTCCTTTTCAGTAGAAATGTCTGTGCCCTTATCTATTCTATAAAAGGAGAGCTGTAGTTGGCTAAGAGTATATTTACATAGGAATACAAATATAATTAAACATTGACAGCAAGAGGTCTTCTAAGTGGAATTCAAATGAGTAAATATAATTAAGCAAGTTTCCAAGAAAAGAAAGAAAAAGAGGTGTGTGTGTGTGTGTGTGTGTGTGTGTGTGTGTGTGTGTATAGGGCACCTTTTTTTTTTTCCCACACTGAGAGACATCAGATGATGAGGGAGGTAATGTCCTGAAATAGAGGTATATAAACAAAGAGGTGGCAGTGTTAGGTCTGTGGTGAGCTAGGCTTGATGGTAACATAAATAGCATGAAGAAGCCTTCTAAACAAAATCTCCAGCTGATCATGGAGTCGACCCACCACAGGCCTGGAGAACTGCTGAGAAAACAAATAACAATTCCTAGGACACAGAAGAGAGGCTGACTTATCATGGGGGTGATGCTCCTTTTACTCACTCTGTTAGCAGGTGGAGGCTGATGGACAATGCCAG
Organism: Myrmecobius fasciatus; assembly: GCA_023553655.1. NCBI lineage: Eukaryota > Metazoa > Chordata > Mammalia > Dasyuromorphia > Myrmecobiidae > Myrmecobius > Myrmecobius fasciatus. The sequence goes on from JAJPUD010002968.1 coordinate 26,153, forward strand.
GAATAGGAATTCTAGTCATGCCTCTAGTACTTAAAATGAATGTGATGAGGGCCATTTACCTCCAGTTCTTCATTAGATTGGACTCCAATGACAAAGAGGTAGGAAGTTAGATGCCTCTAGAGACCAGCTGTGGAAAAATATTTGCTTGCCCAAAGATAGGTTTCATTGAAAACTATATTATATCAACTGAAACTTGTTTTATATATCACCTTTTGTGATAATAGTTAATCAATCTCTGAATTTTGAGGTCTTTAACTAAAAATTAGTATTTTGTAATTGAAAGAAGGTTAGTTTACATAGCAGGATATGGACTTAAGAACTTAGGAGTTTTAGTCTTTCTCGGCTGTGCAATAAAACTTTCAAAAACGATATTGTACCTTTAATCAGAGGCAGCTAGATGACATAGTAGATAGAATGCTAGCCCTGTAGTCAAGAATCCCTGAGTTCAAATGCCACCTCAGATACTAGCTGTGACTGTATTTTTTTTTTTTTTTGCTTTTTGCTGAGGCAATTGGGGTTAAGTGACTTGCCCAAGGTCACACGGCTAGGAAGTATTAAGTGTCTGAGGCCATATTTGAACTCAGGTCTTCCTGACTTCAGGGCTGGTGCTCACTGCTCCATCTAACTGCCCCTGTGACTGTAATTTAACCTCTGTCTTCCTCAGTTTCTTCAACAGTAAAACTGAGATAACAATGATGTATGCTTCTAAAATTTTTGTGAGGATCAGCTGAAATAATATTTGTAAAATGCATAAAATACCACAACAGTATGAATAAATATACCAATGTTAGCTATTATTATTAGCTATCATCAACATTTTTATTGAGAATCACTACTCTAAGTACAAGGCATTATGTATAAATTAAAGAATTATAATATTCAAGCATCTTATCAATTAGTTAGAAAAGGAAGATATAGGTAGCTGAAAAGGCAAATAACGATGCTTCAGTACTCTAAATCTCTAATTTAGTTTCTATGGTTATTGCTTCTAGTAACGTAGAACAGAGGTGTCAGATGTTCCATGGGCTACAATGTGGCAATAGCAGGGATTCTTCTGTATGGTTTAGTGGCTTCTGTTTCTGTTTGAGTTTTTTATTTGTCCTTCATTTTTGAAGAGGACTTAGAACATCATGGGTGATATCTTGACTTGGGGATGAATTAGTTTTAAGTGAGACATAGTTGCCTAAGGACATCAGCCTTACTCTTTCTTTCAGAGTCATCACAGTCTAGTGGCAAGACAAAAATTAAAACAACTGTTGATGGACTGAGATGCAGTGGATGACCTCGGCTTCTTTGATGTCTTAACAAACTCTAAGTACTCCACAGTGCCTGCTTCAGGTGCTTGGAGCAAATTGTTATCACCTGTCTATTCAGATGGGGTGGAGTTGGGGATAAAGTCTTCACATGCCTAGGGTAGACATCTCCCCAACTCACTGACAAATTTGACACCTACCTGTCGGTTTACCTCAAGCTTGGCTTAGTCTGTCTGCCAAGATAGTTTTACCAGAGTATGGCCACTTCATATGCTATAGCTTTTTGAAGCCACATAAGAGAGTTGGGTGAAAGTGGTCATCAAAAGTGGATGAATGGCCTTAAAAAGAGCTTAGTAATTCTTCATACCAGAGATGCTAGTGCTCCCAGAATACCCCATACTACCGTTAATGTGAATCATGACTTCTTTGTGCTTTAATTTTTATGGCTTACTATGGCTGAAAATATTAGTCCCCCCCCCCAAAGCCAACCTTTTACCTGTGAGCTTCTACTCAGTTATATGGGCTAGTGCATGCATAGAAATATATTGCCAAGCCTGTTTTGGAAGCTTTTCAGGTTTGTGATAATGTTTTTACTTGCTGATGTACCTTTGCCAGTCATCTTAACACCAAATACAGCATTGGAAGGAAATTGAAAAACAACAAAACTCATGTCTCACTAGAAATCTATTCTTCATGTTTTTCCCCTCCCTGTTAATAGCATTAAAACTCTTCAAGTTACCCATATTTATAATCCCTGCATATTTTATTATTTCCTCTCTATCTTCTCATAGTATTTGTGTAACCACAGACCATTGTATTCAGAATCAGATTTTAATAAGGCCACATGTTGACCTGATTTGAACAATTATAGGTTTGAAGGATGAGCCATCCCCAAATTATTAAATCTAAGGATTAGTAGCCAATCCTTGTATTGCCAGATGGAATCTGGAGAGAATCTCTAGAGGAATAGGAATCTGAAGGAATAAGGTATGCTTTTATAACTATTGCTAATTGAAATTAAGGATCCAAGAAGAGAAAATAGCATATGGAAAATGAACACTAGATTGTGATAGTGTTGGAAAATGAACTTTGACTTTTTGGACCATAGTGTAAAACAGCAGTATCAGATACAAATAGAAATGGGCCCATCAAACCATACATCAAACCCTGGGGTGGGTATTGATTTAGAAAACCACATAGTAACATTATTTATGATCTATTGTTTTTTAATATATTTTGTTAAAGATTTCCCAATTATATTTTAATCTGGTTTCATGTACTCAAGGAGTGCTGTGAATGACTCATGGGAAACATATTGGATATCTCTGGTGAAAGATATAAGAATGATGATTTCTTGGACATAGATGAAGCACATTTTGGGAGGACTTAGAAGAATGTCTAGAAAATGACTGATAAATATGGATTCAATTGATTCTCAAAGGAAAAAAGTGCTGGATATAGCAGAAAAGTCAGATAGCATGGGAAGCAACAGGTATAATGTAAAGAAGATTACTTGTAGAAGTCCCCAGAAACAGTCAGGGGATAATTATGGGGAAGATGGGCAAAAATCATAATCATATGTCTGTTGTCAATACAACAGGATGAAGACTGTGGAAAATAAAATGAGATACAGTTCTTAATGTAGGGAAATAAATCTGACTTCATGGATATTAATAAGACTTGGTAGAATGTGACATGACTGGAATATGGTAATGTAAAGAAATACCTTTTTCAAGAGTAACAGGTTTGGTAGAAGGAGAAGGTTAATATATACTTCAAGAAGATGGTTATTTGTATAGAAATCCATGAACCAAAATAGGAGGGTACGGAGGAGAATATTGGATGAGTCAAAGGAATGAGAAATGTATGAAATAATAATTTAAATATACTACAATGGAAATATACTAATAATTGAAATATATTGGAGTAGATGGATGGTGAAATAGAATGTCATTAAGGACAGGGACTATTTGATTTTTTTCCTTTGGATCTTCAGGTATTTTGTACAACTAACTTCTAGCAAAGTGCTGGTACATTTTTGTTGTTCAATCATTTTTGGTGGTATCTAGCTCTTTGTGATCCCCTCTGGAGTTTTCTTGCCAGAGATACTGGAGTCGTTGTCATTTCCCTCTCCAGTTCATTTTAAAATGAGGAAATTAAGGCAGATAGTGTTAAATGTTTTGCCCAAAATCTCATAGCTAATAAGTGTCTGAGACCAGATTTGAACTCATAAAGATGAGTCTTCCTTTCTTCAGACCTAGCACTCTATCCACTGTTCTACCTGATGGCCCCATAACTGTCACATAGAAGTTACTTAATAAATGTTTACTAAATTATATGGTTGGATTCTAAAAGTCAGCTGCATAAGAATATATGGTGGAAGGGACTTACATAGACCATAGGACCACAGGGGCAGCTAGGTGGCGCAGTGATAGAGCACCAGTCCTGAAATCAGGAAGACCTGAGTTCAAATCTGGTCTCAGACACTTAACATTCCCTAGCCGTATGACCCTGGGCAAGTCACTTAACCTCAATTGCCTCAGCAAAAAAGCAAAACAAACAAACAAACAAGCAAAAAACAAACAAACAAAAAAAAACATAGGACCACAGATCTAGTGATAGAAGGAACCTGAGGGGTTATCTTGTCTAATTTTACAGAGAAATTGTGGCACAGGGTGATTAAATAATTTTGTCCAATGTTATTGGGTAGTGAATGCAGAAAGGAAATTTAAACATAAGTCCTCTGACTTTATATCTACTCTACTAAGAGGAAATGGTTGAAAATTAGGAGACAATGGGGCATTTGGGGCATTAAAAGTCTTGGGGAAATAGTGGGTAATAGGGAAGTTCACTGGGTGATGGGGGGTGGTAAAGGAAAGATTCTAATAAGATGGGATCAGGGGACAATAGGAGGAAATGAGAGGCTGATTCAATTTCAAAAGAGGATGGGATGATCTTTTTCCTTAGGAAATTAGTTCTTTTCTCTTTTGTATTAGTGGAAGAAGTAAGGGAAACCACAACCTAACTCACTTGCCTCAATTAGCCAAAGGACAAAAAATTCTAGGAGGAAGAGCCTTATTTCATACTTCAAGGAGGGATCTGAGAATCCTATAACTTCTAAGGAAACCTAGATATTGACACTGTGGCCTGCAAAATTGGGTGATGGATAATTAAAATGATGGTGTAAGTTGTAAAGCCAGTTAGTAGCCATCTTCTCCCCTAAACCTTTAGTTCCCATCTCAAATGGTAGATAGTGTAATATAAATGAGAAATGAGGTGGCAGAGATTTGATGGGGAGGATGGAGGATTGGGCTGTATGTAACTAGGTCAGAGGCATTCATGTGAAATAAATACAGACACAGACATAGGACTTTTAGAGGATTTCAAGGTCAATAAAATTCATCAATATAAGGCCACAGCAAAAAAAATGAGAGAATGCAATCTTAATAATGCTAATTATAGTATATTTTGGGATAGTGGAGGGAATAGTCCAGGTTGATGAGATCATGATTCATTTGACAAAGTGACTAAAGTAACAGTTGTAATAGTACATGTGAATTCCGCCTTGGTCAGATTTTCTAGTCCTGGGGTGCCATGTTCTAGAAAGGTTTCTGACAATCTCCATTCAGGTTCTCTTCTGATATCTGATGATGATAATATGTTGTGACCTTGGTTTCTCCAAGGTGGTACAAAGACAGCAAAACTTCCAGCAGTTCCTTCCTTCCTAACTCAAAAAGTTTTGAGTGTGAGCCTAGTGATTAACCACATTTGTTTTCCAAAGACAAACATAAGTTTGGAGATGTTCTTCATCAATTTGGTCACATAATAGTAAATATTTCAGCAACAACAATTCTCAAAGACAGTCAATCTCAATTAGCATTTTTATTAACTATTTAGTTGGCACCTATGCAAGAAGGGGGATGGGGTGGGTCATAAAAACAGTGAATGAAAGAATCCCTACTCTCAAGGAACTTATATTTTAATGGGGAGAGACAAAAAGTACATATATGATTATACACATAATTGTACATAGAATTATACATGGAATACAGAAGAAACATAAAGGAAGCAAATATAAATATAAGGTAGTTTGGAAAGGTGAATACTAGTCTTTGGGGTGTATTTGGGGGAATCAGGAAAGGTTTCATGTTAGAAGACAGTGCTTAAGCTTTATCTTGACGGAAGCAAGAAATTGTACTGAAGCAAGGATGAAGAAGGGATGCATTATAGGTATGTGGAAAGCCAGTGCTAAGGAACAGATAGAGTACCACACATAAGGAACAGGAAGTAAATCTGACTGGACTGCATAGTATGGGAGAGGAAAACCATTGAATTTGGAAAGAGGGCAGGACCAGGTTGTGAAGGACAAATCAGTAAATCTCTCTGGGTATCAATTTTTTCATCTAGAAAATTCTGTGGTTAGGTTATATGATGCTCAAGGTTTTTTTCAACTCTAGAATTTCATAATTTTCCTTCTACATTCAACGAATCTCCCAATCCTGTGCTCTTAAATCTTTCTCTTTTCTACTATTTCCACAATAACCACCATAGTTCAGATTTTTATCGCCTCTCACACTAATTATTTCAGAGACCACTTTCAGTCTCTTCTCTCTCCTCTCCAATGTATCCTATTTATGACTGTCACGTTAAGATTCGTAATGCATAGGTCACATTGCTCAAAAACATTCAATGGTTCTCCATCGCCTATGGAATAAAGTCAAAACTAATTGTTCTGGCATTCTAAAGCCTTCAATTATAATCTACAGATTATATATAATCTATAATTATAGATTATATATTACATTAGGACAATTATTCCTGCTCAGGCATTCTATTTGTTGCTGTTCAGTAGTTTCAGATGTGATTCTATTTGGAGTTTTCTTGGCAAAGTTATTGAAGTAGTTTGCAATTTACTGCTCCAGCTCATTTTATAAATGAAAAAACTGTGGCAAACAGGGTGAAGTGACTTGCCCAAGGTAATGCAGCCAGTAAATGTTTGAGGCCAGATTTGAACTCCTGACTCTGGTTCTAGCACTCTATTCACTGAGCCACCTACCTGCCACGTTTATTCTATGCTTTAGCCAAATTGAACTACTTAGTCACCAAAATATATCCCCAATTTTTTTCACATTTATAACCTTTATTCGTTCTGTTCCCCATACCTGAAATATTTGACCCAATTCCAGCTCTGCCGCTTGAATATCCTACCCATTATTTAAGGTCCAGCTCAAATATTACTTCTTCTCTG
>JAJPUD010002968.1:32753-96916 GCA_023553655.1 Myrmecobius fasciatus
CGTCAGTAATGATCCTGCATCTATTCTCACAGCACAGTGTCTGGCATATAGTATGTACTCAATAAATTTCTTTTCTTTCTAGGAGCACCTGATAATGAATTATCCCAAACCTAGCAAGACACATTCTTTTTTTTTTTTTGCTGAGGCAATTGAGGTTAAGTGACTTGCCCAGGGTCACACAGCTAGGGAATGTTAAGTGTCTGAGACCAGATTTGAACTCAGGTCTTCCTGACTTCAGGGCTGGTGCTCTATCCACTGTGCTACCTAGCTGCCCCAGCAAGACACATTCTTAAACAGCCACTATATTGCCTGTCATTGGAGCTATATTTAAAGGCTTTGCAGCTTAGTGAACCTCCAAAAGTTTGGGACCTAGCCTAGAATAGCTTTCAAAAACCCAAGATCAACTTTAACCTAACACAAGTCTTTGGATAAAAGCCATTATTCCGGTTGTTATCTTTCAAAACTATCTCAGTGTCCAGCACAGAGAATTGCATATAGCTACCTAGTGTTTCTTAAATGATAATAAGTTTAGTTTGAATAAATGATTAAAATAGTTGCCATGAGGTAGGCATAATTCATGTCAATTGTAGAATTAGTATAGATATTAAATACTATAAGAATTCAGAAAAAGGAAAGACCACTCAAATCTGTTGGTGCCCTTATTACATCTATATCTCATGAGAATGTTAATATCTTCACTGAAGTATAGGGGAAGGTATTATCCCCAACAAGTAGCATGGGGGTTTTGTGTGGCTCAGGGGAAGCACAAGAGACATCTTAGCCTCTTCTCTCCCAAACCTTCTTTGAGTGAGACTTTAATCCCTGCCAAGGGGAGAAGCAGGAGATAGAGGCAAAAATTCAGTCCTTTGCTCTCATCATAAAGAGGGAATGCTGGGCTAAGAGACTATTTGTTCCTTAAAATATTATTGGTTTAAGAGGTATGTTTTTCAGGTTCAATGTAACTTCTGAAAGTTGTTTCATTAATTGGGGGGAGACCATAGGCTTTACATCCAAGGTTTGACTCCCTTTTCCCAAAATACCAATCCCACAATATATCTCAGTTTAAATCTGGACTTAGGCTCTTATTATCGATATGATTCTTTAAAGTCACTTATCCTCTTCCTCAGTTTCCTCAGTTGCAAAATGGGGATAATAACAATGCCTACCTCATAGGATTGTTGCGAGGATCAAGTGAAATAATATTTGTAAAAAGTGTTTAAAAAGTGTAAAAGTGTCTGGCATATCATAGATACATATAAATGCTTATTCTCTTACATATTTATACTCACATATTTGTATATATTTGTATACATATAGTATACCTTTGTATATATATGCATAAGTATGTATATATGTATATATATGTAACTATATACACATACATACACGAAACCAACACACACACATGAACCATCAGAAGGGCACCAAGGCATTAGGGGCTGGCTTCCTGGGAATTCCATCATTTCTACTTTCACTGACAACTCTCAGGCTTCATATTGCATTTTTAAAAATGACATTCCCTTCCCATCAAAGCTGCTGTTAAGGATCTGTAAAAGCCAGATTTCACCTGCTTACAGCTATTTTGATGGGAGAACATAGTGTGACTCACTCATCAGTTCCCATGCCCTTAGGGATGACCCTGCTTGGAACCACAGCTGAAAGGAATCAAACAACTTAGAATACTATGTGGGAATAATTTTTACTATCTTGTGTAAAAGCAAGAAAGGAGGTAAGAATTCAGGAACTAAAGCGGGGGAGAGAAAACTATTTGCTCTCATTTTCTTCCCTTTTTTCATTTATTCATTCACAAATCATTTAAGTAAGTGCCAACTATGTTCAGAGCACTCTGCTCTATCTTGGGAGGGATACAAAGATAATTAAAATAAGGTCCTTGACCTCCTGAAGTTCATAATCTAGCAGAGAAGGATATGACATAGACAAATATACAAAACTATATATAAATCTGTAAGAACAATGAAATGACTTTAATCAAGTATAGTCAAAAACATTTAATAAGTGTTTACTATGTGCATTTGACAAGTATAATGCTCTGTAGAAGGTTGGAAGGAGACAAGAGAATTTATGACTATAGGAATTATGGAAGACATCCTGGAGGGAAGAGCATTACAAGTGGATCTTGAAGAAAGATAGAATTAAAAATAAATTATTATAGAGTTAAATAACTAGAAATAAAAATAAATATAAGTAAATAAATAAACAAAACAGGAATAGGGATCTTATTGCAAACCCTTAATCTTTAAAAGGCAGAAATAAACTGATCAACAAACTATCAAGCAATGAAAGTTATTTTATTTTTTTGTGTTCCCTTTCCAAACCTATCCACCCAAAGATCAATTAGGCAAATAATTGTTTATTGCTGTATTGCTTTTCAGAATGTTTGGACTAAATTAAATTTTTAAAATTTTTTTGACTTGTATTTCCCTAATTATTTGATAATTTGAGAGTTTACATTTCTTCCTTTGTAAATTATCAGTTGATATCCTTTGACTATTATTCCCTTTGGGGAAATTATATTGTTACTTTTATAGATATATTCTGGATAATAGATTTAAAATATCTTCCCAATTAATTTCTTTTCTATTCAATGATATTGATTGTTGTTGTGTGATATGCTTTTATCTTTTCTTAAACCCATTTGTTTGTGATTATTTACTCTTTTTAGTCAGTGGGACTTTAAAGAGAAAAGTAGAGGGTGAAGGAGTATCTCAGGCATAAATAACAACATTGGTAAATCCATAGGACCAGGAAAATTCTCTATATGCACAAGACCAATTTGTATGGAATGGAAAGTGTTTGTAAAGGCAAGGAAACTCCACATTTTAGAGGATCTTTAATGATAAAATGTTTGGACTTAATGGGTTAAGCAATAAAAGACAATGCAATGCCATGATTGGATCTGTAAATAAGGAGAATTATTCTTTTGGCAAGAAGAAGCAAAAGATCACAAGTATGAAGACCTGTTGTGATGTTGAAGTACTCAAGGCATATATGGTTTATTTTTGAGATTTGAGATTACGATGGAATTAAATATCCAGAGGCCATTTAAAAAAGTGATTGGAATTTAAGAGATCACAGCTAAAGCTCTTTTTAAAGAGTCACCTAGATATGGTTGATAGCTAAAGCTGTGCTGGTAGATGAGATTGCCTAGGAAGAAAATGAAGTTAGAGAAGAAACCCAAGAACATAATCTTATTCAATTCATAATAATAGGTGTTTAGAACTAAAAGAAGAGTTTTAAAACAATATGGAAATTCTTAGTCTGAGAGGTAGGGGAAAATAGTAAAGAAAGCTATCTTTTTCCATTTTCATTCTCTCATTTCTTTGTTTTTCCATTCAGTATAATTTGGCAGTCTGAGATCAGGGATGCTCCTATGTACAGGTGATTTGTCTATACATTGATAACATAATAAATTTGACTATGATTCATTTCAATAAGTATTTTTTGGTCGATGCAAAGCAATAACATATTACAAAATGGGGAGACATTTAGAAATGAAATTCTCAACATAGAGAATTAATTTATTGTATTCTATATGAGTTGTAATTATTAACCATGATTTATAACAGAATATAATCAGATTTCACTTTATAGAAATGTTTTCTCAGAAACATTGAATCATAGAGACAAACTTGAAAGAGACCTTGAAGATCATCTAATCCAACATGTACTTAAACAATAATATCCTCTATACTCTGAAAATGGTCATGCTGCCTTTGAAGACTTCTACTTAATTAAAAATAAATCCATATCTTTGCAAGTACATAGCACAATACTTGCCACATCATAAGCTTTTGATAAATGTTTGTAGTCTGATTATTGACTGCTTCTAATTCTTTCCTCTAGAGCAAAACTAAAACCTTTTTCATGTGATAATTCTTGATATACTTGAAAACAGCTTAACTAAGCTTTCTCTTTTCCAAATCTCTAGTTGCTGCAGCTTAATTTTTTATAAGGGGATGCTAGCCTCTCTTGAAATGTTCTCCAACCTAGTAATGTTATTGCCCAAATATGGCACGCCAAACAAACTATACTCAAGAAGCAGCCTAGTTACTCCTTTATCCCTCTGCTGGCTCTACTCCAGAGCTTCTAAGTACTACTGTACTTGTCCACCATGTTTTCTATTCTCCCCCTCTCTCTTTCCCTTTTTGGAAAGAACTATCTTCTTGCTTGAATATTTATTTCCAATGCTTTGTAGGGCATTCTAGGATCAAAAGATAAAAAAGGGGATAATCCAGGCTGTTGTCTTCTGGGGAAAGTAAATAAACTGAAAAATAAGGGAAATGGGTGAACAAAAAGATGCTGGTACCACTCTTTGTTGAAGTTCTCTGGTCCACTCTTGAAACTCACCTATCACTGTTGTGAACTTTCTCTAGGGAATGTATTGCGAGGGAGGAAGTTTAAAAAATGACACCAGAAGGTGGATTATAATCCTTGTCTTGATAAAAGGGACAAGATATGACACTCTTTCTCTTTTTTATATATACATTTAAAATAAAGACTGAAGGCACAAGGAAAAGGTGATGGCAGAAGATAAGATGGATAGTGTCATGGAAACAATGAACATGAGTTTGGTCATATTTGGGAAGATAGAAGGGCCTAATGTTCTATGATCCATGAGATCATGAAGAATGAGACAATACTAAATGATTAAACAACAATAAAGTAAACAGAATTAGAACAATTTATACAATAACAACAACATGGTAAAGACAAACAACTGTGAATATCTTAAGATATACAAGTTAACAAGTATTTATGAAGGACTCAATATGTGCCGTTCTGTTATAAGCATAATAGGTACCAAAAAAAAAAAAAGGTTAAGAACAGTTTTTGTTATTAGGGAGCTTTCATTCTAATAGAGGAGATTACATGCAATCAGTTAGGTACAGTTAAGTACATTCAGTAGAGTTGAAAGATTATCTCAGTGAGAAGGCACTAGTAGTGAGAAAAGTCTCCTGCAGAAGGAGGGATTTGAGTGGATTACCAAAGGCAGCTAAGGAAGCCAAGAGGTGACAGTTGAGATAGAGTTTGGGGAAGTAAGTCAAGGATAAGAAGACTGGGAAGGTAGGAAGAGACCAGCTTTTGAAAAGGCTTTAAAAACCAAATAGAACATTTTAAATTTGATCCTGGAGGTAATACAGAGTGAATGGAGTTCATCTTGTATGTGTTTCGGGGAGGGGGTGTTATGGTCAGACCTATATTTATGATATCAATTTAAACAGTTTTACTTTTTTTGTCTAAATTATGTTTTTTGAGTCCCCTCTTCTCTGACCTTTTATTCTTTGTATCTTCACAGTATCTAGCAACACAGTGGATGCTCATTCACATTTTGTTGGCTGATTTTCCTGGAAAACTTTAACATGCACTTTTTATCCTCCATTGTAATACTCACTTTTCCCCCTTCCTTTAAAAAAAAAATTTCTCTCTTTTCCACTTTCCCTTCTCTTTTTCTTTAACATTTCCTCTCAAAGGTTTTATTACCACATTTTAAAAACTGCCTTATTTAAGAAAAAATTCCACCTGCTACCAAATCTGCAACTCAGAAGAATTCAATTCTGTTTCCTTCCTGGAAATGTCCTAAAAAGACAATAGAGTAATTGCTGTTACATGGGAGGAGAAAGGGAAGAATGAACTCATTTTTGGTCAAAATTCACATAATTTCCTGGTGCCAAAATTATGGTCATGAACAGGGAGAACTATTATGTCTGGTCAGTCTAAGAACACAGTGACCTTAATTCTGAATGCTAGTTAGCCTCAAGGAGCTGATTTGGTCCTGAGGAAATCTGACTTTCCTTTTAATATTTTTCTCAGTGAAAAGTTTATTCACTACTGGAACTTTCTTTATGAAATAGGGAGTTATTTCCTTTCTGACTAGAGCTTATACTAAAATTTCCTTCTGAAATGTGTTAAGTTGTCTATTCTTTTAAAATTATGGACTGTTCTGGATTAAATTGATTTAGATGATGCTGCCCAGGAAAATAATTACAGTTACAGGAGCCAGCCTCTTCAAGTTATTGTGAGGCATTTTGTCTTTTTCATCTTCCTGGTATTTTTTCCTACATATCTGTATATTTGTGCTAGGTGGCACAAATGAATGGAAATGATCAGTATTCATGGGGTATGCAACAAAATACATAAGGTAGCAAGACATTCATGTAGAATGAACCACTATAATACAAATCTTAACTGTTAGTCTCTTAGCAATTTAAAGGTGGTAGTACTCTAAATGATAAAACAAAATGAAAGAATTTTGTCATCCTTACTATTTATTCCCTGGCATACTATTTCATCGTGTGGGAAAGAGTTTATTCAACATACAGTACTCAGCTAACACCTGTTATAATTTGGCACTAGGGCTTGAAGTAAAAGGAATGTTACTTTGCACAATGGGATATAAAAAGGAGAGATAACAGACACAAATACCATATAAGATGATTCAATATGCCCTAATTCCTATTTGCAGAATTCGGTTGGGGACTCTGAGCAGACCTGGTGTGTCAGTGAATTGAACTATTGAGTCATTGTGGCTGGACTTGAACCTTATGACCTTTTGTTATCTTTGATTTCCATTTGCTGATAAGATGTTGGGAGACTTTGTGGATGTGTCTTACTAATAGGTTGGAAACTCTCAGCCTGCTCTTACTTTTGTATTTAGGAACATAGAACAAGTTATAAGGTGATAGAGAATAATAGATAAAATATTCATAAATTTATGCCTGATTAAAGTAAGGCTTGAAACAATGTTTTCCCAGCTAAAGGATTGAAACAATTATATGTTCAATTAAATACTTTGGAAGCACCCATTATATTTAGGACAGCGTGCTAAATACTGGGATTAAAAAGATAAGATAAAACATAGTCCCTGCCCTTAAGGAGCTTATTAATAGTGGATATGAAAAACTTGTTCAAAAATAATGACATTACAAGGAACAACATGACAAATACAATCTGCCTTTTGTATTTGCTTTTGGGTGTTTTACAGCAAATCTGCTAAATTACCCACCTGCAACTAGGATAGAGTAGCCTAAGAGCCTCACAGAAGATTCCCCAGTTTGTGGCACTGCAATGCTCTGGCTCCCCACCACAGCTCCTTGGTCTCGACTCCCTATATTGTGGTTTGGGCTCATAGACTGTCCCCCTGCCCAATTGAAACAGACCTGTTTTGAAGTTCTTCCAAAGTATCTTCTTCTGGAAATGTGTTGTACTCCAAATATTTGTGGATTCTGTCACTCCAACCAGTTTAGAGGCTTATTCTGCTATGGTTTGAGAGGTCAGAGGAGGTCACAGAAAATTGTGTCTGCTCTTCACCATCTTGGCTCAGCCCCCCAAATCTAACTTTAACATATTAAATTAGGTTTAGTTGCTTCCTGCACCTTTAGTTCCCTGGATTTCATGCCATATGCATATATTTCATCACTTTCTCTTGTGTTTTTAATTTTGTGGTTTTAAAAAATGAATATTATTCTAAACAAATGTAAAACTTTCAATAACTATTGGAGTTGTAGTACTGGTTGTTGGTTTAAAGTTATAATTTTCAACCTTGAATTTTTTTTCTGAAGGCATACTATTCTTTCAATTGGCATTTCCTTTTCTATATTCATTAGTTCTGGACACTTTTTTTGGGTATTATTTCTTTCATTATAGAGTTTAGATTTTTTTAACTTGTGTTTTGAGAAATCAATAATCCTTTATTTTTACCCATTCTGTTTTCAAGAATATGGTTTGTTCTGATTAAAAAGCATGTGTTTTTTTTAAATGTTATTTTTTTTTTTTTACTTTTTCTCATCTAAATTGTTTTTTACTTCTCTGTATTTGCACTCCAAATTAGTTGTCTTTTCCTTTTCCATTTGGTGAGAATTGCCATTATGGATCAGTTTTGCTAGTTTGCCAATTATTTCTGTTGTATAAGCCATAAATTCCTCTCATGTAATTCTTATTTCTCTTTTAATCAACTTGAGTAATGTATTGTAGTTGCATGTTCTCTTCAAAGTTCACAGTATCTTCTGTCTCGTCAAATGTTGAATCATTTCCCTCTGTTTTGTAGTATTTATATAGAAAGGTCTAAATTTGTTTATTAGGTCTGGAAGTCATATTTTCTCTGTTCATGTTTTCTCTATTGACTTATTTGCTTATGGTCAAAATCATTGCGTTTTTGTCCTAAGATCTTTCATAATTTTGTTCTTTCCTCCCTTATTTTCCTCTATTCTTCTGTTTCTGAATCCCCTCTGTTTTCTTGGGGGTTGAATATTACAGTATCTTCGCCATTTTCCACACTGGGGAAATTCAGGCATCACCACCACCTTAGGCCTTTATCCCAAGGTTATGTAGGTACAGAACAGAACTGGCTTCCGCTATATGCTGGGTTCTTTCCCACAGGCTTAATGGAGTAACACATGATTTTGAATAGTCTCCCACACATGGGATCCTGTCCATTCCCTTTGTTTCTCAGTTATCTAACTTACAAGTACAAAACACTGCCACACTGGTGCTCCTGCAGCTGGTGTTGATTTCCATTGTTTGAACTTTGGATCTCTGAGGCTCTGGGGAAGGGGGTTGAACTCTCTCTCTCTCTTTCTTGCTTTCTCTGTCTCTCTGATTGTCTCTCTCTCTCTCTCTCTCTCTCTTCCTCCTTCCGTCCCTCCCTCCCCCTTCTTCCATCTCCCTTTTTTCCTCCATCTCCCTTTCTATTGCTCTGTCTCTATCTCTCTCATTCTCTGTCTCTGACTTTCTCTCTTTTTCCTCATCTCTCTGTCTTTCTCCTTTCATCCCTCTTTTTTTTCCTCTATTTCCTTCTCTTCCTCTCTCTTTTCCTCTCTCTCCCTTCCTCTGTATGGGTCTGTCTGTCTCTTCCTTTTTTTATCTTTCCACATGCACAGACATTTTAAGATATTAAAAAGTTATAAGATTAATTTTATAAATCCATTTAATACTTTAATTTTATCTCAGTTAATTTACATACCAATGTATATAGAAGAAAATGCTCACATCAATGAAATCATGGGTTCATTGTAAAATACATGTATTTAGAATTAAAAACTCTGATTTTAGGCTATTGAAAAAATCAATCTTTGAAAGTTTCACTGTTGACTTCTGTACACTTTTAAAGATTTAAGAGATTAATGACTAACATATTTCTACACTTCTTTCTTCATCTGGACTCTCAGGTGTGCTTGGCTTCAAACATATCATGTAACCTTGAAATGTTTGCATGTGTTGGTAGTTCAACTTCAAATTCACCTTAAAAATTTTTCTTTATATAAGGTGTTTTAGCATTTCTTTTTATTCTAACCTTAAATGCAGAATAAAGAAAAGGAAAAAAAAATGGCCATGTGCACAACAGATCATAAAAGAGGATTCAAAATATAAAGCAATAAATTTCCATTTCAAGAAAGTCTATATAATAAATAATACATATTGTGTTCAGAGTTGCCCATTTTTTCTTTACTTCCATGTAAGCTTTCTTTTGTTTTCTGCTGTGTAGTTTTTTGCCTCTTTCCCAAAACCCAAGAAGGCTACAATTAAGTACAAATACACACACATACATACACACACAGACACAAACACCCACATCCACACATTCACATTTGCAACGCCTTTGAAATTCAGTAATATTTTCCAATAGCACTTTAAAATATATTTTCTTTGCCTGAAGGTCAGATTGATTCTATCCCTTTTAATTTCTTTCTATTTTCCTCTCTCTTGCAATCATATGATCTGACTGATATAGTGGAAAGAACACTGGAGAAGAATTTAGAAGAATGGGATACTAGCCTCTCTGAGGCTTATGTTATTCATCTGTTCATTTGTGATTATTGAGAGAAGCAGAGTAGGTAGTAGATATGTAAATGAATTAGAAATTAGGAAGTATTATGAAAAAATAAGGTTTTATTGTTATCATCAAGATAGAATTTATTATTAATCTTCATCAAGGGAATATTGATAATGATTAACCAATAAGCCTAATTTTTCTATCTCTACAAAATCATTATGAAAATTATCTAAACATGTTATAAGGGCTTCTTTGAAGAAGGCATGAGAAGAAAATAAGTGGGCTCTCACAAATGATATTTTTCAGCAAAAAAATTTTTGTGGTCATATAGCTGAATAAAAGGCACAGAGAATACATGTCTGCTGTGGTTTTTTTTTGTTTTTTGTTTTTTGCTTATTGACCAAAAATCAATTTGCTTTAGTCAAACAAGATTCTGTCTTAAAGATTCTCCTTCAAAAAGATCTTTTACTCTTTCTTTTCCTTTTCCCTGTCTAACTATCTTGGAATGTGAGAAACATTCTCTGAGATTTTGGATGAGAAGCTTCAGGATTTTTCCATCTGGGAATTATGGTTTATGAATATCGACCTCTGTTCTTTGCCTCTTTCCATTTGTTTTCTCCTTCTTTCAGGTGGATTATTGAAGGCAACTACAACCCTGTGAACTTTGAGGTACTAAATATCCAGGAGCCATATTTTATGACAGATTTTACAGCTAGATGTGAGTAGTAAAATCTCAAGTGATCTATTTGACCCAAAATTTGATCCAAAGTAGCTAAGAGAGAGGGACAGAGATTCAGTCATCAAGTATGCCATAGTTGGAAGTGAGTTTGGTGAATCAACTGCTTTGTAGAAACTACTTTAAAGTTAAGCCTACTTTCCCTAAGGATTAGTGTAGTTTGGGGATAGTTTACCTCTGGGTATATTGAGGCAATTGCTTCTCACTCTTTTAAAAATATCTTTGCAGTAAATATCCCTTTATAAAAGCTAACTCCCCTACCCTCAAACAAAACAAAATTTATAAAAAAAACAAACAGTATTTTAAAAACAAAAAGAGTATTGTGTAAAGTCACACAAAATTTCTTAAAAGATGTAATTACATAAATACTTTTCTCAGTGATCTTCTGATGGTTAAGCCACAAAACAGCTATATATGGGCACTGAGGTTATCATCAAGGACATCCAACATACAGTATAAAATGAAGAAGAATTTTCTTCAGATGATTGTTCTACCATATATTCCTGTTAACAGAAAATATTGTTGATGGTTATCAAGTTGCAAATCACAAGAAACTATACCAAATCATATCCATAATCACAAAAGGATTTGGCCTTTTATGCATGCAAGAAAAACCAACTGGATGAAAAATGTCTAATGTTCAGGTTATATAAGCAATTGGATAGACAGATCATACAAGTGGTCCATCAGCACATATATCTTGTATAGACAGCACAATAATGATCTGGGCCAAAAATTGAGCAAGAGGAAGAAAGCATTCTGGATTTCCTTTGGAAAAAATGCATAGCTTCTATAATAAACACAAACTTCCTCTTGAAACAAAGGCTTATCTTTTGAATTTTAGTATCTTTAAATTATGTTGTGTTCATGAGTCATGGAATACCATAGACTTTGAATGTTAACATTTTTAATTACTCCAAGGGCAATGGATAAGTGCATACATGGACAGATATAGGCTGCAGTCCTTTATCAATGTTGAATTGTGCTACAAAAATGGCATAAATAGAATCTGTAAGCTAAAGCAAAGTATCATCATATATTGTGTAAATGATCATATCTCTATCTCCATTTATGAATTGTATAATCAAAATGTGCATATATTTTGTTGAAATCAATAATTTATCCTTATGGTGTTACCAAAATATAGACAATAGGCATTATTATTCTCCTTTTTTTTTTTTTTTTCTGGGAGGAAAATAGATACCCAGAAAGCAAAGTAGCTGAGAATTGAGGGATGAAATTTAGATTCTCCTTTGACATAGAGCATCTAGCCTTTAGCTAAAGGCACTAGACTATGATGACTCAGAATAAATTGAGAAAAACTTTAGATTAATTTACAAACTTAGCACTTCCTTCCGGGGTGGAGCCATGGTGGCGGAGATCAGACAGGAGTCTCTGTAACCTCCTCTAACCTCCCCTCAAACCAACAACTTATGAAGTCTCTAGACTGATTCTGAAGCAAAAAAATCCACAATATCTGGAGAACAACACGATTCTAGAAGAAGATACTCTGGAAGAACCTCAAAACAGGTCTGTTTTAATTGGGCAGGGGGTGGCCTACTGAACCCAGACTGCAGCGCAGGGAGACCGGGGCAGGGAGCTGGAGCAGGGAGCTGGAACAGGAGTCGGAACAGGAGTGGGAGCGTTGTGCTTTTCACACACCTGGGAGTCTTCTGCGGGCCTCTTGGAACAATTTGTCCTGATTGTGGGCAGGTGGTTTGGAGGGTCTGCCTTTTGAGGGGGATAGATTGTGAACAACTGAACCCCTGATGAGCATCAGACCTAGCTGCCATTACACAGCACCTTAAAGCAATCAATCAAACAACAGGACTGATAAGCACCAGAAATAATTCAATCAGCGGAGCTGCCCAGTACCTGAAATAATTCAATCAGCAGAACCGCCCCAGGGTGAACTAAAGCAGAACTGCCCAGCCCCTGACATAATTCAATCAGCAGAACTGCCCAGTTCCTGAAATAACTCAATCAGCAGAACTGCCCCAGGGCAAATTAAAGCAGCTGTCCCACCTTTGCCCTAAACAGACCTCACACCTTTAAAAAAAAAAAAATGAATAAAAAACCAAAAAGAGCTCTCACCATAGACAACTTTTATGGAGAGAGGGAAACACAGACCTCAAATCCTGAGGCCCCTAAAGGTAAAGCAACTCCAGAAAAAGCCCCAAAGAGAGACATAAATTGGTCTCCATGTCACAAGGCTTTCTTTGAAGATTGCATAAAAAATCTTAAAAGAGAGTTAGAAGAAACATGGGGAAACGAAATGAGATCACTGCAAAATAAAATAGAAAAAATGGAAAAAGAATGCAATGAACAGAAAAATGTAATTGGTCAATTGCAAAAGGAACTAAAAACAGTAACTGAAGAAAATAAGACATTAAAAATTAGAATCAAACAATTGGAAATTAATAACTCATCAAGACTTCAAGAATCAGTTGAACAAAAACAAAAAAATGAAAAGATAGAGAAAAACATGAAATATCTCCTAGGAAAAACAACTGACCTGGAAAATAGATCTAGGAGAGACAATCTAAGGATTATAGGGCTTCCTGAAAGCCATGATGAAAAAAAGAACCTGGACACTATCTTCCAGGAAATCATAAAAGAAAACTGCCCTGATATTTTACACCCAGAAGGCAAAATACTCCTTGAAACAATCCACCGATCGCCTCCTGAAAGAAACCCAAAAATTAAGTCCCCCAGAAATATCGTGGCTAAATTCCAGAACTATCATACCAAGGAAAAGATATTACAAAAAGCCAGAAAGAAACAATTTAAATATCGGGGAGCTACAATTAGGATCACACAGGACCTAGCAGCTTCTATTTTGAAGGATTGAAGGGCCTGGAATCAGATATTCCGAAGGGCAAAGGAACTTGGATTACAGCCAAGAATAAGTTACCCAGCTAGAATGAGCATTATCTTCCAGGAAAGAAGATGGTCATTCAATGATATAGGAGAATTTCACCTATTTCTACTGAAAAGACCAGAACTGAGCAAAAAATTTGATCTACAAACACAGAACACAAGAGAAACATAAAAAGGTAACAAGAAAAAATAACTCTTGAGAACTATATTTATGTTATAGATACTTATAGAATGAGGGTTGATTTTATGAATCTATTATTACATTATGATTATGATACAATTACTGTGATTTTATGATTATTATCATATGATTACTGTGATTTTATGATTATTATTATATGTTTATTGTGATTTTATGATTATTATGATATGATAAACTGAAAAAGAAATTAGAGGTAGAAAAGGGATAACACTGGAAGAAGAGGAAAAGGAGATCTGATGTTTCTTGTGCAGTAAGATAACTGTATAGATATGTATACATGTATTGTATTTGTCATATAATTTATCCTATCTAAAAAAAAAAAAAAAAATTTACAAACTTAGACTACCAGTAACCTGACATTGACTTTTCTCCTCACTGTGAAAATTCCTGCCCTATATTGTTTGATAATGATTAAGAAAAGCTTCCTCAACTTTTTGGCTTTTTCCCCTTTTATATTTTCTGAAATTAAATTTTAGAGAACAAAAGCCTAGCTTTAAGGAGAAGTAAACAAAGAAGAAGAGAGACTTTGCAGAAATAGGTGGGGTGGTTGTAGAATGTTTTGGATCATATTGGATCATAAGTCATATTGGTTAAAAGAGAAATAGTCTTTTGGTGTCTACTAAAAGTAAACTGTTCTGAAAAAACATGTCACTAGAATATCATTAACATTCAAAATAAAAATAAAAATAGGAGCACTTTATTTTCCTTCCTCCCTCCCTCTCTTTCTTTCACTTTCACTTCCTCCTCACTCCTATCTTTTGCCCTTCCTTTGTTCCTTTGTTATTCTTCATCCCTTTGTGCCTTCCTTTCCTTCTTTCTTTTCTTCTGCCTATTATCTTGTTTGAGCCTTACAGAAACTTTCTGCTCTACTTCTTCAATATATTTTTGTAACAACACATGTTTTAAAGTTGAATTTTCCATGTATTTGTCTCTTCAAAAGGCCCTTGATGTTACTTTTATTATTTCAAGGATCACCTTTTTTTCCGATGCAAAAACTTTTTAATAATCATAATTGTTTATTTTACAATTTTTAATGTTCCATATATTTTCTTTGGTTTTAAATTCTGCCCTTATCCATAGATCTGACAAATAAACTATTCCATGCTCTCCTAATTTGCTTATGGTTATTGCTCTTTATGTGTAAATCATGTACTCATTTTCACCTTTCACGCATATGGTGTGAGATTTTGGTCTATACTTCATTTCTGTCATATAATTTTCTAGTTTTCTCAGCAGTTTTTTTTTTTGATCAAAAATGAGTTCTTGTTTCAAAAAACTGGATTTTTGAGTTCATCATATATTATATTACTACGATCATTTGCTATAATGTGATGGTTACCTAATTTATTCCACTGATCCACCCTTCATTTCTTAGCCAGTACCAGTTTGTTTTGATTTTATCACTTTATAATATAGTTTGAGATCTGATGTAGCTAGACCATCTTCCTTCATATTTTTTTTTCATTGAGAGGGAATAAACATTTATTAAGCATCTGCCATGTGCTAAGTGCTTTACAAATGTTATCACATTTGATCTTCATAACCATCTTGGTAGCTAGATGCTGTTATTATGCCCAATTTATAGATGAGAAAATTGACTTAGCTAGGGTCAGATAGCCAGTATCTATCTGAGGTCATATTTAAACTCAAGTCTTTCTGACTCCAGATTTCATGTTTATTTTGATGGTCTGTTACATTGCAACCCATCCAGACCTTCTTTTCTGTTGTTCTTCTTGTATCCATCTTCCTGTAAATTCTCAATAAATGTTAAGCACAATCCTTAAGGTCTCTTAACATTTTATAAGTACAAGTATAGGACAAAGACATTCCATATATTATCCCTCAGTTTTACTGTTCCTTTGCTGGGCATACATTTCTGGCATGACATCTTTTATGCTTCTTATGCCCAATGTGTAATTTATCCTTACAATAGCCTATTTGTGCTCACCACAATGTCTCTACAATGTCTTTTGTATTTATTTCAGTCATATATGTGACCCCATTTGAGACTTTCTTGGCAAAGATTCTGGAACTGTTTGCCATTTCCTTCCTCAACTCATTTTACAGATTAGAAAACTGAGGCAAACAGAGTTAAATAACATTCTCAGGGTCACACATCTAGTTAGCATCTGAGACTGGATTTGAACTCAGGGAGATGAATTTTCCTAGTTCCAAGCCTTACTATTGCATCTATTTTATCTTTTGAATCACTTAGCTACCCACATTAACCTTTGAGAGATTTCCTAATTTGATTCTTCAGAGATTGTATTATTTCATAATTTGCTGTCATATTACATCACCAGAAGAATATGTGTTAAGAAACATTGATTTTGTTTCAGAGAAGTGTTTGGTGTCATTGAAAGTGCTGCAGGGAGGATTTCAGAGAGGCCTGGAGAGACTTGCATGAAATGATGCTGAGTGAAATCAGCAGAACCAGGAGAACATTATACACAGCAACAAGACTATACGATGATCAATTTTGATGGACATGGTTCTCTTCAACAATGATGTGATTCAAACCAGTCCCTATTGTTCAGCAATGAAGATAGTCATATACATCCAGAGAGAGGCCTGTGGGAACTGAGTGTGAACCACAACACAGCATTTTAACGCTTTCTGTGAATATTTCCATGCATTTTGTTTTCCTTCTTAGGTTGTTTTTTCTTCTTCTCTTTCTAGATCTGATGTTTCTTGTGCAGTAAGATAACTGTATAGATATGTATACATGTATTGGATTTGTCATATAATTTATCCTATTTAGCATGTATTAGATTACCTGTCATCTAGGAGTAGGGAGTGGGGGGAAGGAGGGGAAAAGCTTGGGAAAAAAAAGTTTTTGCAAAGGTCAATGTAGAAAAATCACTCATATGTTTTGTAAATAAAAAGCTTTATATAAAAAAAAAGAAAGTGCTACAGACTTTACTCAATATAATCTGTTCTAGTTTCCTTTTTCTTATTCAGTTCTGGGCATGGCTCATGTTCCATATTCGATGTCAATACAAGATATATGTATCTAAGGACCGATTTAATGAGCTGTCTTTCCAATTGCATTTCATAGCTTAAGATTAGGCATTCTCCATCTTTTTGGTTTAGGATCATAAATTTATAGTTAGAAAGAACCTCAGAGACTATCAAGCTTCATATTTCATTTTACATATAAGATAGCAGGCAAAATAATTAGGGAACTTCACAAGGTCATACAACAAATAAGGTTCTGAAGTAACTTTTGAACCCGATTTTCCTGAATCTAGATCCAATACTCTATTCATTAATCTATAATGTTAGGATATACTCTCTTGACTAATTTTCAATGTCATTTAGAGAACTCTGCAATGTCCCAGGACTTGAAGCAGTTAATATGCAATCTGCATATAGAAGCATCTCAGGATGCTACCAGTTACAGAGAATCCATCTTCCATGTGGTTTTCCATGTGGACTTTCTTCTATGATGGTGATGAACATTATTTGGTGAGCTTCCATTTCTGTACTTCATGTGTTACTTGATATTAATAATCAAAACGTAATTCAACAAAGTTATCTTTGTAGTCACATATAAAAATAATTTTATACAGTTTTAACATATGCATAAAACATCTTGTTAAAGGAGATTAGAGTTGGATTCTGTAAAAGATATCCAGATATTTTTACAGTTAATTGGAATAGTCAATATTTTTATTTGGGTGAAGTGGGTTAGAAAAGTGGCAGTAGGGCTTGCATATGTTGTGATTCAATCAATCAATCAATCAAATGATACTAATCAAGCACTTTCTTAACATGCTTGATACTGTTAGGTTTTGTGGAAACAAAGGCAATAGCAAAATAGTCCCTGCCTTTAAGGAGCTTATTCTTTTTTTTAATTAAAACTTTTTATTTGCAAAACATATGCATGGGTAATTTTTCATCATTGACCTTTGCAAAGCTTTCTGTTACAAATTTTGCCCTCCTTTCCCCCACCTCCTCCCCTAGATGGCAGGAAGTCTAACACATGTTGATTATGTTAAAATACCAAATATATATGTGTATATATATATTTATACAGTTATCTTGCTGTATCAGAAAAATTGGCTCTACAAGAAAAAAAAAAAACCTGAGAAGGAAAACAAAATGCAATCAAACATCAACAGAAAGCGTGAAAATGCTAGGTTGTGGTCTACCCTCAGATCCCACAGGTCTCTCTCTGGGTGTATGTGGCTTTCTTCATCACTGAACAATTGGAACTGGTTTGAAACATCTCATTGTTGAAGAGAACCATGTCCATCAAAATTGATCATCTTTCAATGTTTGCTTGCATTGTGTTTCCTTTCTCTGATTTTTCTTTCTTGTAGATATGATTTTTTTGCACAAAAATAAGTGTGGAAATATGTATACATATATTCGATTTGTCAAGTATTTTAACATAATTAACATGTAGTGAATATCCTGCCATCTAGGGGAGGGGTGGGGAATAGGGGGGGAAATTTGTAACAGAAAGCTTTGTAGGGGTTAATGTTGAAGAATTACCCATACATATGTTTTGCAAATAAAAAGTTTTAATAAAAAAAACAAAAACAAAAAAGATAAAAAAAATTGATCATATAGTCTTGTTGTTGCCATGTATAATGATCTTAAGGAGCTTATTCTTAAAGCAACAATTTAATGATAATAATACCTAACACTTTTTAATGCTTAAAATGTGCTAGACACTGTGCCAAGTACTTGACAGTTATCTCATTTGATCCTCACAACCAAGGTAGGTAGGTGCTATAACTATTCTGATTTTACAAATGAAGAAACTGAGGCAGAGGAAAAGCTTACCCAGCTAGGAAATGCCCGATATTGGATTTGAACCCAGACCTTCCTAACTTCAGGCCCAGAGTTCTATTTATTGTCCTGGATAGCTATTCTGTGGAATCACTAATATGGAGGCAACAAAACTGGCCAATGACAATGATCATTGATTAGAGGACCAGTGATATAATACAAATTACTACTAATGCTCAGAAGTCCAGACTCTGGAAGCCTTGTCCCCAAAGCATCATTCATTGTTCTGGCATGATGGAAATTCTTATTACCTGTTAAACATAGGTATGATAACTAAGATTTAAATGTTAGTTATGGCAGTCAACTTTCTCAAGACAGTTCATTTGATTAGGAACTTTAAAACAGCTCTTTTAGATGAAGAAGAAGTTAATTTAGTCTTTTTTCCTTCATTTGATTAGAGTCCAGGGAAATATTGCTATTCTTCCTGAGGAAGAAATTCTATTAATTATGGTGGACTCCCACCTGAGTTATCATGGCACAATTGGACCAAGTGATATTCATCAGATTGCATCATCCAGAGAAGAATGCAAAATCAGAAATCATTTCTTCTTTACATCCTCTTTCAAGAGACAAAATACATTTGTTATCTCTTTTCATTCCCTTTAGTTCTCTTGCTAAGTAAAATCTCTACTTTGTTAACATATCTTCATGTTCTATCTTAAAGAAGCAAAGATAGTGACATTTTCCCAGGAAAAATAAGAAACTCACCAGACCCTGTAAGTTAGACATTCTGAGTTTCTTTTGATTGGTATGAAGTAATTTGCTGAGACATATTAGACAGATCTGTGCATTCTGGTGCCACAGGATGGCCTAAGAGGAAATGATCACATCTATCAAGATTCAGTGAAAAAATAAATGGAAAGTTTTTCTTCTATTGAAAAGGGGATTTTTCATGTTTATCTATTTTGGCTAAACCCTATCTGGCTGAGTTTCATATATGTAGCAATTAAATCATGTAATGTTTCTTGGGCAGCCTGTTATAATTACAGTTACAGATAAGAGTAGGCAGAGACCTTGATGGAACAGTCTCCTTTAGATGTAAAATGTATTGCAAGAGATGACTGTTGTCACCTTGTGCTCACAGGCAATGGGAAAGGGGAGGAGGGTTCTGGAGATAAGCCTTTTGTTCTTATCCATAGTAAGTGCCTCTTAAAGGTTAGAGCTATGTGTCCCTGACCCATAGAGAATAAAATAGACTGCAAAAAATGAAGCCCAAGCATGACAACCGTGAAGTGCTTTTGATGTAGGAGGAAGTATGTCTCTGACTTTCTTTTCATTTTACAAACATTTACAATGGTGGAAAATGTGCTGAATGAGATGAATCATCTGGTTTACAATAAGCTTGCCTAAAGCATGGAAGGGGTCACAGATAAATACAAAGATACTACTAAAGGGAGACAAAAGTAAGACATGGGGATGCCAATACAAAAGCATCTGCTATCTATCATTCTTTTCTTTTCTTTTCATGTCATAGACCATGAGCTCATGTTTGAAACACTGGACTTTTCCTCCAGAAGACAGTTATTCTCTGGTGTGAACACAAAGTCTAATCTAAAAAAAGACTCTAGACTGGAGCATGTGAAAATTAATTTCTGAAAAAAAAAGTTTGACTCCCATTCTGCTTCATCATACCATTTGGGAAAAATTTAAGACACATGAATTTTGGTGTGTCTGATTGGGAAGAAAGTGGGTGGAGTAGTTGAAAAATAGCATCTGAGGACAGTGAATTAACTTCCTATTAACTCTTTGTGGCTCCACAACAGTCATTCCAAGTTTGTTCAGTACCTGGGCTAGAACTTCATCAGGGAAGCTTTTTTCCTGAGAGCTCCATTACCACCCAAAGGAGGAATTGTGAAATAGCTTAATAATCATCTACGAGATCACTTAATGAGCATCCTTGTCACCCAGTAGACCCCATGGGCATCATTCTTCCACTCCCAATTAGATTACTTGTACTGAAAACTCCTAATATCTGAGGGTTGACTTTGCCTTTAACATTTTGCTTGAGAAAAAAAAAAAAACATAGTTGGGCTGATTAAAATGTAATTATTGCTTATTCTCTCACAGCATTTATTCCACGTAAGATAGGACCATCATGGTATTTAACCACCCTTATTACTAGCCCTAGAGGCAGTGATAGTGATTTCTTTATTTTGACACTGAACTTCAAGATTAAAAAGACCCAGATTTGAATCCTGATGTTGGCACTAATGGACTATATGAAAATAGATAACTTAACTTCTCTGAGACTCAATGTCTTGATTTGTAAAATGGAAATCATAATTTGTGTGGGACCTACCTGGAAGATGAAATGAATGAACAAAAAAAAATTATGAAATGCTATGTGTCAATCACTATGCTTAATACTGTAAAGAGATGATATGATATACATGCTACCTACATGAAAGATTAATGGCTTTAAAGATTGTGACCTCTCTATGACTTCATAGATAAGGCCTTAGAAATTGCCTAAGGCACATAGTGACCTAAGTGACTCATGGTAACACAGTAAATTTATAGATTTAGAATTGAAGGCCATTAGTTAAACTCCTAATTTTATAGATAAGGAAACTGAAACTCAGAGATATTGAATGATTGAACTAGGGTCACACAGCTAGTATATGTATAAAATAGTATTTGAACCCAGATGCTCCTGACTATAAGCTCAGAACCCAATTCATAACACTAGACTAGCTCTTAATAGTGCTATACAAATACCAGTTAGTTTAATAAATATTGGTGATTCTATTTTACAAGTAAATAAATTAAGGCACAAGGAGAAAAAAATTACTTGATGAAGGTCCAAAGTAAGAATGAATAGTAAAGATTTAAGATTCATTGAGTTTTTGATGTCTGTTTGTAATTAAATTTTCTTACCTTTCAAATGTGATCCTGTTTATTCTTTGTGATTGCCATTCATCCATTTTGGATCTAGCAGCCTTGGTCTATTTTTTTCTCCCTTAGGAAAGTTTGTGTTTGATTTAAATAGTAGAAATTCATTTCAAATTCAATAAGGTCAAGACTATCAGTAAAGCTGTTTATAAATACCAATACTGTGTGCTGCTTCACCTCAAATAGCAGTACATCATCCCATAAGGCTGGGTCAGTACATTACTGCCACATTCACTGCTATTGTCCAGTAGGGTATGATAAAACTGAATGATATCAGGTTTCCAATATGGCAGCAACAAAATTAGTTTGGGAAAAAGGCCATTGTGTGAAGAACTAGCTGAGGAATTGCTTCAAGGATTTACTAAAGCAATGCTTGATGGAATTTCATGTTCTTAAAAAAATCAATCAACCAACCAGCTTTCTTTGTGTCAGTAGCATCAATCTCAACGTGATTGTATTCTTGAATAACAATTAGAAATAGGGGTGCTAGCAAGAGATGGCCATATCTTGCTAATAGGAGTTAAGGAGCTAGGTTAAAAACCACCATTTGTAACAAATGTTATTATCTGCTCCAATCAGTAGCAAAAGAACTTATGTTACTTTAATTTGGAAAGACTTGCCTATCCATAGTTTTCAGAAATAATATTTGGACACTGAAAATGTGACACTTTTGGAAGCCTATTTAATATATTAATAAAGGCATTAAATATTTCTTCCTGTAACTTAAAGCAAGTGATATGTTTATTTACTATAGTCATGACCTTGCCCCAGTCCATCTTAAGTACATCTTCTTTCCCTGATAACTATAATTATTCCAGGACTTATGGTATTGTCAGAATATGTTGTAAGACATTAATCTTCCCTCCCATTTTATTTCCTTATGTCAGTGATACATGAGAGAGATACATATTTTAAGTCTATTAAGTACTTGGCATAAGGGCATGTTGACATTCTGCCCTAGTTTCAACTGGTTGTCTCCTGAGATTCTTTGCACCTGAAGGAAGGAAAGACCAGAGCACAGTGAATGGCAGCAGGATAGCTAGGGGTCTTTCTGAAGTTGAAGAAAGAGATGAAAATTCACAAAGAGGTAGTTTACTGTTTGTTAAGATTTAACAATGAGGCTACCTACTTTTTTGGGCATAAGCCTGGGTGAAGTATAATAAATGAGTACAACAACTGAGTTTAAGGAGAAACAGGAGGCCTGTTAGGAGGAGAGTAATTGAGATTCTGGCCTGCAATGAGCTGAGTTCCCATAAAGAGTTGAACTAAGTCCCAGACAATCAGATGCTTAGTATTCTGTTGTGAGGAGGTAAGTGGGTCACACAAGCCTCAGATGTCTCCAACTCACCTTCACTCTACTTGGTTATGAGACAGGACAAAGTAACTTGGATTTGGGAGATCAAATTGATTATGTGAATGGATGAATGAGAATTACATTTGGTAATCATTAATACTACAGTTTTATTTGTTATCACCTTGATTAAACATTTTTTCTAACTGTGCATGGAGACTTAAATAATTAGGAGACACAATAGAAAAAAAGAAAGCCAGAATGCTATTGAACATACACATAAGCAATTCAAGACTAATCAAGCAAGTGGTACCTCCCATAAATGGATTAAAGAAGGAAAGAGAGCATTTCACTTTCTGATAACCAGGACAAGTTTAGGATTCCACTAGTACATCATCATTGGTATAGGGTAATGTATATATATTAAATGGGCATATGTATGTACATAATGTTAATGTATATACATAATGGGTAGTTAGGTGGTACAGTAGATAGAATGCTGGTCCTAGAGTCAAGAAGATCTGAGTTCAAATGTGGCCTGGGCCAGTTGTTAACTGGGAGTCTGGGAGTCACTCAATCCTGTTTGCCTCAGTTTTTCATCTATAAAATGAGATGGAGAAGAAATGACAAACCACTGCTGTCTCTTTGCCAAAAAAACCTCAAATGGGGCAAATAGAGACTTGGACAAGGACTAAAACCATTAAACAACAATTGTACATATTAAGTAGAGACAAACATTTGATTGATAGCACATGAATTTACTATTGAATTTAGTCAGATTCTACCTACAGCTGCACTGTAAGAGTCTCTCATAATTCTATGTACTTATTAGGGTTGAAGGGTTTATTTTAATTAAAAGAAGAAAAGTTCATTATTTTGTGGTTAGCTTTATCTTGATGAGCATCTTTGAACATAGTTTAGGTATTCTTTAGACAACAGCTACATAATCCCATTATTAATAAAACTTGTCAGAGCTCTTGTTGCAATGAGCATAGGCATTGAAAATCCAAGGATTCCTTGATGTTATCTTAAGACATTGTGTAGGACTTGAGTAGTACACTGTGGGCTCCTCAAGAGCTGAAAGTCTTTGGCCTTTCTTTGCATCTCCAGTGCTTACCACAGTGCCTAGCAAATGATAGGTGTTTAATAAATACTTATTGACTGAAAAAAAGGATTTGAGTGTTTTCCTCTTTTACACAAAACTGTACTTATGCTGTAAAACTATGATTCGTAGCATTTTTATAAATAAATTTGGTGATAATGACAGAAGCATGGAATTGAGCAGACTATCTCCCAGTGGTCATGATTTCATTTATTGACTTCAAATATAATGATATCAAAAGAATACTAAACTGAAAGATATGATTATTTTTAAATATAGTAAATATGTTACACAATTCTAAAAGGCCAAAATATCAAAAATAGAAAGACAAAAGTCAAATGCAATAACATTTCAAGCTCAAAATGTAGTAGTTTGTTTTATGTCCTATATCTAATTTATATTTGTCTTATGGTTCTGGTATGATAAATCAATTTATATCAGGACAGAGAAATACATCAATGCTACAACCCATGATATCACCACTTTCTTTAGCCAACTTATATATTTGCCCTGTTTAAGCCTTTAAAGATTAGCATGGCCTTAAAATATCAAGGCAAAAATTTTCACCATTAAATTTATGTAGAGGCCTCAAATTGTGTAGCAGAACTTGCTACTTATATGTTACAGTTTTTGTGGTTAAAAACCAAACCAAACAACAGTAACAAAAACCAATACCCTAAACCAAAAACAAAACCCAACAGTTTGGGTCAGAAGTTTTGGCTAAAGAGAAATGATAAGCTTCCAACACAGGAAACAAGTACAACATGACATTCAGTAATAGTTACAAAATCTCAGACAGAATAGAACTTGCATCAGTTTCTGAGCATGAAAATATGGACTATTACAAAATGAATAGCACTCAGACTAATATCTCATTATTTGTACTTCATTGCAATGTCTAAAATGCATTAATTTTGTTGACACTGCTATTGTATGTAGAATTAAAAATTATAGTTATACAACAGACTCATATATGTCACACACATTCAGAAGAAACTAATCACTGCCCCAAGCTACAGGTCAGTTGTGTTCCCAGACCCTACCTTTCTTTAGATGGAGATCACTGGAGGTTCAGAAATATGACAATTAGATAACTTTATCTGGCAGAACTTCCCATCACAGTTCCTACAAAGCTAATGTTGCTCTCTGAAAGACATAGTTTTAGAGTTCAAAGCACTAGTAAAGCATATCAGCTTTTACTAGCTCCTATAGCCATTCTTTCAGAACTTTCAAAAATCTAGGCACAAGCTCCCTACTCCAGATTCTCATAAATTAAGATTCCACACAAACCTTATTCTATTCATTTAACCAGTTATCCTTCCTAACACATTTTCACTGATATACTTTGGCTATGTACATGTACACACAATAATGAACTAATCACTCACTTTCTTTAACATACAAAACAAATGACTCCAACATCAATTCTATCCCACTCTATACCTTTTGTACTTCATTCTTGACACCTAGATGTCAGCTTTCAGCCACTCTTATTCCATTAATTACCAATATTAGGAGAATATACTAACATTCCTTTATACTTCAGAAAACAATTCAGTACCATGGATAGTTGTGAACCTTCTTTATTTTGGCACACAGCTTTCATCTCTTCAAAGTCTATCAATATAGGTCTATGTCACAACACCTTAATTGTTTTTAGATTTGTTCCTGAGTGAATATAAGTTAGAATTATATAGGAAATTTCTGATATGGTTCCAGATATAGTGGAAGGTAATGTGTAAGGTTTCTTAGTTGAGGGCCTTCACAAATACAGATTTAGTGAATAAGAAGAGTCCAATATGAAATCTGAATATAGTCATGATTTTGGTCTGGATCATCTTGTTATTAAAAAAACACAACCTATTCAATTTAAGAAATGTATTGGTCAGGCAAAATCATCACTAATATCTACTTTTTATTATTCTGTATCACCTTGAAAAACTTGTACCTAATATTTGAAAATGACAAGGCAATTTTAAAATTAAAAATCCAGTTATAGAAAAATAAATTGCCTTTAAATAATAGTTTGATAAGCCATATAGAGACTGGAATGTAGGGTCCTTGATATCACATATGGTTTTTTTTCTTTATATTTCTTATATTGAACAGCACATTAAATATAGCAGATGCTAGGTAGTAGGATTATTTGAGATTTTTATGATACTTCCTTGATAAATATCCTAACACTTGTTTAGAAAGAAAATGAAGTAGTAACATGAGATTTCAAATAAATGAATATCAGCTAGAAATTACATTCTGCTAAAAACAGCATTTTATATGTTTAAAAAAACCAAATTAACTAGCAATTTTCTCTTTCAGGAGGGTTAAAGAATTAATTAAGGGGAACTACAGCTCTAGAATTAAATTTTTATTAGAAAGAAAGAATGGTTGGTAAAATGGAAGTAACTGAGAAACTGAACAGATTATCCTTAGGATTCCTAATTTCTAAGGAAAGGATATTGGAATATTGGGCATAACCATACATGTTTCCTACACTTTAGGAAAGTAAGTCTTTTAAAAACTCAAATAAATAATAGACATAGTATCATGACCAGAGATCATCTGAAAAGCCTTATCTACTTTTCAAAAACAATATAATTACAAATGATGATATATCAGGTTGAGTATAAAAAGATTAATATAGTTTCATAAGAAGTTTTCTTTTGAGACCAGATTTATAAAAGAGACAAGTAAAAGGCTTTGTTTAGTCTTTATGTGAGAGGAAATCTACCATCTGAGGTTCCTCGTTCACCTTTTGACATCTTGAATTGTATTTATTTTGTATGTACTTACATATGTACTGCTAAGTGCTACAATGGATTGAGTGCCAGATTTGTAGTCAGAAAGACCTAAGTTTAAAACTTATCTCAGATACTTACCAGATATTTAACTTTGGGCCAGTCGCTTAATCCTATTTGCCTTAGTTTCCTAAAAAAAAAAAAAAAATGCAAACTACTGTAATATCTTTGCCAAGGAAACCCCAAAGAGGGTCATGAAAAGTTGAACATAACTGAAAAATGACTGAACAACAGAAAGTTTCTTGAAGGCAGGAACTTATTGTTTTTAACCTTTCCTTGTATCTTTAGTGCTTAGAAAAGTGCCCAGTTCTTCAAGTCTCAGCTGAAATCCCACCTTTTGCAAGGTCTTCCTTTTAAATTTAGATTCCTCCCTTTGAAATTACCTACAATTTGCCTTTCACATATCTTTTTTGTTCATAGTTGTTTATCGTTTCTTTAATCAGAACAGGAGCATCTCAAAAGCAGGGTCTATGTGTTTTTTGTTTTTCCCTGAAGATCCAGTGCTTACACAGCACTTAAGGCATAACTAGATCTTAAATAAATGCTAGTTGACTGACTACCAGAGATTCTTTTTGGGGTCTTTTATTTGTGGTATCTGCAACAAAGTAGCTACTTAATTAGTATTTTACTGACTGATTGATTACATGTTTATATGAAGCTTAAATTTGCATCTTTGCAGCTTCCAAGAATTGTTAATTAAAATAACTCGAGGAAATGGTACCTAATATCATTTCAAGAATCAAAGTTCACATCTTTCTACTGCCCAAGATTCAATGATATCATTGCTCTGTGAAACATAGATTAATGTGAGTAGAACCATGCATTGGGGGTGGGAAGAGAAGGAAATGTTTCACAAACAAGCCCTCAGCAAAACTGAATCATGGCAGGTACTGTCTCCTTACCTGCTAGTCGCCAAGGGGCAAGTATGAAATGATAAATTTTCCCACAGAACTTGCTTAGTTAGCTCAACTGAAAATTTGGCATTTTATGGAAGGCCATGATCAGTAATAATTTTTCTGTAGTATTGAAGGAACTAAGACAGAAATAAAGTTTTATACTTTGGGTTAGTGCACTAACACATGCTTAAGTGTAAAGGTGAAATAACAATGTTGGTAGGGTTTGGATATGAGTTCTAATTAATATAGGGAACTCTCCAAAGAAGATGCTGGCAACTTCATTATAAGCATTAGAGCAGCTCATAGTACTGGCTGGTCATCAATTATCAAGGGTCAGAAGCCAATCACTATTAAAACCAGGTCTTCCTGGTTTTACAGCCAGCTTGCCATACATTATTCCATGATACTTGGATATATATAAGTGAATATGAACATAGGGGAGAAAAGCAAAAAATATAGTTTGGAGTCAGAAAAATTTTTATTTAAAAATAAAATAAAATAAAATACTTATACACTATTCAGAATCAGCCTCATGTCTCATTATTACTTCTTTTAAGAAGAGAATTTGAAGGCATTGAATCTGATGGGTCACTGAACAGCATCATTAAAAATGAAATTGCTTGTATCTTAACTTTTAGGAAACCAAAGTCAGCTGTTCTATACACAGGTCACTGACAGGTTTGAGCAAAGATCTAAGCAAATATCAAATTAGAAGAAAAGATAAAGATGAGACAACCCCTCCCCTCAAAGATTACCTCAAATCTGGCTTGTGTATACATAGCTGTGTATTGTTTTACTCATTAGACTATAAGTTCCTTGAGAGCAGGGTCTGGTTTTTGTTGTCGTTTCAGTTAAAGATTTTATTTTCATTTCAGATGTGTAGTTTTTTTAAAAAAATATATTTTATTTTCAAATCACAGAATAAAACAAGTATTTCCATAACACAGTACCATAAAAGATGATCACACATGAAACTGCTAATCTATCATGTACAAGTTGCTATTCCCTCCAAATATACAACAAAGTTATCATGTAAATTTCTTATTATTCTATATGTATATAAAATGATCTAATCTTTCTCTGGGTACAAATAGTGTCTTTCTTCATATGTCCTTTATTTTCAACTTGTGTATATATATGTGTGTGTATATATATATATATATTTGTAATAGATGCTCAAAGTCATTCTTAAAACAATATTGCTCTTACTGAATAAAATGTTCTGTTAGTTCTGCTCACTTCACTCTCTTCATCAGTTTGTATGAGTCATTGTACTCATTGATCATGGAACTCATCATTTCTTATAAAATAGTAACTGGCACATAGTAGGTGCCTAAATTGACTTAACTTTGTTGACATCACAATAATTATAGAAGCTATAATAGCAGCAATTAAATAAGCTGACTAAAATACTCAAAAATGGATTAATATAATTGATTTGGAAGTTCTGTTCATCCATGTAACCTCCTTTCTCTATGTTTATAAGACTTTAGTCCATATTTTCTCACAAGCTAACCACAGGAGGCCCAACCAATGTATAAGAGACTTTCCTTGTTTTTTCCTGACATGTAAAGGATACCTATGGAATTCTCTGGTTTGCTACTTGACAGCTGCAACATGGTCAGAATTATCCTGATGACATCTTTTGCTTCTGCTCTTCTTCAAAGTTCCTTTGGTTAAAGAATATAGTCTGCTCATATATACCACGCCACCCTCCAATATCCTTCCATGTGAAATTCATTTTAAAATGAATAGTCATATTCCATGGCTTGATGCCAAATAACAAAGCAGGTAGAATGTTGTTAGTATTTTTAAAATGGGTATTTATTTATGTAGGAAGCTTGGAGTCATTAACAATTTTCCAAAAGTAATACATCCCACTTTCCACTTCCTGTTCAATTCTGTACCCAACTTATTAGGTACCTAACTTGGGAAAAATTGGAAATAGTCAAATTTGAGAACATTGACTCCAATTATCATGATTTCTCAAAATAAGAACAATGCCATTAATGAATAGGAGAATTTGAAAAATTTTACAATCCAAAGAAGTTTCCTCTTTTATTTGCACTCTGAATAGGATATCCTCCATAAAGTGGAATTGGTTCTCCAAATGCCCCTTTTCACAAATGACATTAAATTACTTTCATCAAGCTATAGAATACTATGAAGTTTCCTCAGCAAAGTCCATCAGCATGTAAAATGATATTGGTTTAACAAACATCAATACTTGAAAACAAAGTAGAAGAAAAAAATGAACAATGAAGTATATAGCTGGATAGATTGCCCATTGCATGTGTTTTTTCCTTCTATCTCTGAATATATACATATATCCACATATAGTTTCAGTTTAAGATATATAAAGATGTGTATTGTGTGTTCACATGCATGTGTATTTGTGTGCACATGTAAATGTACAATATAGAAATGCACATATGAATATACACAAACACATACACACACACTTATGGTGCAGTGAATAGTTGATCTCAAAGTCAGAAACAGTTGGGTTCAAGTAATGTTCTGACACAAATTGATTGTATCTCCCTTTGCTAAATCATTCACTCTAAGTGTTATAGGTAACTTGCTAACAGCTAACATCAGCTAGCCTTATATAGTGTTCTAAGATTTGAAAATTATTTAACAAATATCTCATTTAATCCTAATAATAAGTTAGATAGGTGTTATTATTATCTCCATTTTACAGATGAGGAAACTGATGCAAATAGCAATCACACAGCTAGTAAATCTTTCAGACTAGATTTGAACTCAGGTTTTCCTGACTCCAGGCCCAGCATTCTCTAAAACTTTAATTGCAGAGAATATGCCAACCGGGTGTTCTGTATGCCAAAAGTTTTAGAAGTGTGGTCTACAAAGCATTGGGAGAAACAAGATCCTTTCAGGAATC
Source organism: Myrmecobius fasciatus (assembly GCA_023553655.1). NCBI lineage: Eukaryota > Metazoa > Chordata > Mammalia > Dasyuromorphia > Myrmecobiidae > Myrmecobius > Myrmecobius fasciatus. The sequence continues at coordinate 63,046 of JAJPUD010002968.1, forward strand.
CATAAGGTCAAAGGTATTTTTCATAATACTAAGAGTTCAAAAATCTGTAATGCAATAAATCTCAATAGGACAAAACTCATAAACAAAAGCTTTTTGGGGTCCTCAATAATTTTAATAGTATAAATGGGTCCTGAGACTAGAAGAATTGAGAACTGTTACCCTGTACTAATGATATCACAGTTCTATTCTCTCTTTCTTTCTCTCTCTCTCCCCCTCTCTTTTCCTTTCTTTTTCTCTCTCTCACAGAGTATCTAGAGACAAATACATGCATGTATACATATATACACACACAAATATATGTATATCTGTATACATTCATTTGTCCATCTGAGACAATGTTGCAGAATGAATAGGGAGATGTGAAGTCAGTTAAGTTCTGGGTTCAGGTCTCACTTCTGCTTGCTGGTTATCTGGGCAAATTTTTTAATCTTTCTGTGCCTCTAAGAATATAAGTTTCAGAGAAGATGAAACATGTATTGACAGATAAAATTTATTTGCCATGGAATTTTCTGTAATTGTGAAACCATTGATACAGTCTCTACATACCTACAGAACAGGGATTCTTAACTTTTTTATGTCATGGACTTGGAAATTTGGTGAGCTCTATGGAATCTTCTCAAAATTATGTGCTTAAGATAAAAAAATATGTAAGTACAAAAGAAATCAAAGGTTAATGAAAATAAAAATGCAATTGTTTTTCTCATTCAATTTCACAGATTTCCTGAAATCTTTTGGCAGTCAGAGGTGACAGATGGATATTTGCAAATATCTATTACCTCTGCCTGCCTGCTTATCTATCCATCCATCTAGCTAGCTAGACTCAGATCTTAGATCAGTACTTTAGATGGACAATAAGCTAAAGCTGGAACTGATTTAGGAAGAGGTCAAGTTAAAAAAGCATTTAAGGAATTTCATAAAGCACATCCTGTTAATATTAATTCTCTTAGATATATGGTACTACCAACTACAGAAAATTTAAGAATTTCTCTCTCCTTCCCTCCTTCCCTCTTTTCCTCTCTCCCTCTATCTATCTCTCTTTCTTTCCCTCTCACCCTCTCTCTTTCCTTCCCTCCCTCCCTCTTCCCTATCTCTGCCCAAGGACAATGGAATACTGTATGTCAGGAAATCCTAATCTCTGTCATATGGTTGAAAGGTGTAAGAATGCTTTAGCAAAAAAGAGAAAGACCAGCCTCTATTTGTTGGTGAATACTAGATATTGAGGCTTCTCCTGAGAAGAAAGAAATTGGACACTGAGGAAGAAGGAGTTTCTCCAAGGATGATTCCTCTAAGGAATTATCATTGTTTATAATATGAATCAATACATAACTTCACCTAACAGACTATTAAGTAAAGGCCATAAGAGGACAAGATGAATAATAGAGATTGGTGGCTCTCTGTAAAGAGATATAGAGACAGTTATTTATTGACCCAAAGTAATTATGAAAAAAATTTGGGAGGACTGATTGAAAGAACTACAGATTTCTAGCCTTGGAAAAGAAGACCAAGAAGACACCAAAGTTTACCTTACATTGTAAACTCTTTGAAAGTAGGGGTCTTTAGCACCAGCCCTGAAGTCAGGAACACCTAAATTCAAATCTGACCTCAGATACTTAACACTTCCTAGCTGTGTGACCCTTGGCAAGGTAACCCCAATTGCCTCAAGAAAAAAAAAAAGAAAAGAAAGTAGGGGTCATTTCATTGTTTTGTACTGGTATCATCATCACTTTGCAGAGTACCTGGAACAGAGGAAGCATTTAATATATTAAATGTGTTGATTGTTTTATTGAAGGTTTTTCATATGGAAATTCCAAGCTTGTTCTTATTGGTCCAAAAAAAAAAAAAACCCAAACAAACAAACAAAAAACCAAACAGAATTAGCAATGATTGGTGGGAGCTGCAGAGAAGAGCCCATTTTTTTCCCCTGTGATTTTTTTTTCAATGTTCTTTCAATTATTTTGATCACATAAGAGAGGAAATTCCATTTAGGCATCAATTTGTCCTTAATACTTCTCTTTAACACCTTGGAGTTCATAATTGTTTCAGATCAAGAAAGGCCAATGATATAGTTCTTTCAACCAGGAGGCTATGCCTGGTTTAGGACCTTTCAGGTAGCAGTAGTAGGTGGAAGCAGGGATGGCTCTGTGTTTGTGTGTGTGTGTGTGTGTGTGTGTGTGTGTAACTTAAGCTAAGACAGTTGTATTAGAGAAATATTAATAATGAGGAGTCATATTTTTTTTTTTTTTTGTTGTTTTTTTTTTTTTTTTTTTTGCTTTTTGCTGAGGCAGTTGGGGTTAAGTGACTTGCCCAGGGTCACACAGGTAGGGGGGAATGTTAAGTGTCAGACCAGATTTGAACTCAGGTCCTCCTGACTTCAGGACTTGTGCTCTATCCACTACGCTACCTAGTTGCCCCATAGTTACATATTGTTATTGCTATTATTCAGTTGTGTCCAATTCTTTGTGATTTCATGGACTCTACTCTTCATGGTTTTTTTTGTTTGTTTTTTGTTTTTTTTTCAAAGATACTCGAGTGGTTTGCCATTTCCTTTTCTAGTAAATTAAGCCTAACTGGAGGTTAAATAATTTGCCTAGGGTCACCTAGTTAATGTCTGAGATCAAATTGGAACTTAGGGCTTCCTGACCCCAAGTCCAGCATTCTATCCACTGAAACACTGAAGGTCATGCAGCTAGTAAGTGTCAGGTCATATTTGAACTCAGGTTTTCCTGAATTTAGGCCTAGCATTCTCTCCACCCAGTTGCCTCACTGCTTTTTATAGCCACATATACCTAATAACAAAGTGTTAAAGTTGGAAAGGGTTTTAGATGTCACTTAGCTCAGTAGTGTCATATTTGTATCCTGAGTGTGGCTCAAACCAAATTAAAATGTAGTTTGTGTCTAATTTTAATGTTATGGCATATCGATAATAATTGTAATAATATGTACACATGCATATAAAAAGCACATACATATACATAATAAATATTTAAATTTATGTGGTTTTTTAAAGTCAGTATGCAACCCACAGGGATTCTTATATATAGTTTGATGGCCCCATTTCTATTTGAGTTTAATATCATTGATCTAGTCCAACGACCTGATCTTACAGAACAGACTAGATAAGAGTGATTTTTTTTTCAACTAGCTAACTAGTAGCTAAGCTGGCACTAAAACCCAGGTCTCCTGAATCCATTGTTTTTTCCACTGCATCCCAAGAGAAATCCTTGTAGTTGATCTGATTTTAAGGAAGAAGACTTGAGAAAGAGGATTCAAGATTCCTAATCTTTCATCTCTATACTACTACCTTTCCCTCGGTCACATTCAACCATCTGATAGATATTTGAATTCCCTGTCATGCAGCTGTCTATTCACCTTGGAACTGATGGAATTTAGTCTCTTTGTAAATAAATAGTAAGATCTCCATTTTATTTCTGCTAGAGAATTAAATGGATTTAATCAAATATTTATCAAATGCCTATTAAGTAGAAGGGATAGTATCCTATCAACATGAAGACAAAAATGTAATAATTCCTTCCCTTAAGGAGTTGACTTGGTACTGGGAAACCGTCTACTGGATTATCATGAGATAAGTAGGGAAGCATGGGGAGTTACCCATGTGGAATTATGAAAGAAACAGGTGACCTTCTGAATCATCCTATTTCATCACTCTTCCCTCTTTCCAATTTTACCTTGATATCAACAAGAAGATCCCATTAACTTTAAAATCGGCAGGTGCTTAGCACCTGTGCTCAATACTTGGCCTTGAAAAGCATTCCTGGGCACTTTCTTTTGTGATAACAGATTCCATGAACTTTCCTGGGGCTCCATACATAGTAACAATAAAATGATAACAAGTAGCACTAGGTCAGTATATAGGGAGGGAAGGGTTGCTCTGCAGACCCCACAGTATAAGATGAAAAGGGGTCGGATGTTCTCATTTGCACTGGTCTACAGCTTGCTTTTATATCCATACAAAGGTTTCCCCCTTCTTTATATCCTATATTTTGAAAGCCAGAAGTTTTATAGCAGAAGAAAGAAGGGGGGGGGAGTTTATAATACAGTGTTCCTAGGAAAGGACCATTTTTCTGTTTAGACCCCTGTGATCTTTGATAGCATAAATCAGTCTAGCTATCACTTTTGGAGAACAGACAGAGCTGCCTAGAAAGAAAGAGATAATGGAGCAATTTATTTTCTCCTTGAAAATCTTGGCCATGAAGCCAATTGCTAGATGGGGGAGCTGAAAACTGTGAGCTTTGTTTGAACTCTTTTAATCACCTTTCCCAAGCAGGAGACAATAGCGTTCCTTGGTGCAAGTACAGGCATGATTATCTCTCCTTGGTGTGGTGGCCACAACAAATGAAATAACAGGTATAGCAAAAGGCTCTATTTCAACATCCTCAAAGGAACTGCACCCTAAACACACCTTTACACACCTCAGTTTGGGGGGGTCCAAAGATCTTATAATGCCAGTATCTAGGTTTTGAAAGAGCATTACATTTTTGGGTGACAGGCTCCCATTTCTCCTATGTTGGCTTAATTCCAGAATTACATGTCAAGTCCTCCTTCCAGAGTTTTCATGAACTGTCTACAATTCATAGTAGACACATGAACAAAGTGTTAGGACTATGTGGGCCAGTTGGACCAATATGTTTATCTAAAGGAAGTGGCCCCTTTCTCAGAAAAACTTTGTAGTAACAGTTTGGCTGACAAGTCTTGGGGGTGTGGTAAAGCTGCCATGCAAACATGATTCATTTTTAAAAAGTCCTCAAGCCTTGGACTAGTGCTATTGGATTCCCACGTTATGTGGGAAAATGTTGAGTGCCCTGAAAATTAACCTCTATAACCAGCACTTGGGATATACATATAATAGTTGATTAGTCCTTTGAGAATTAAAAAAAAATACTATGGTACTTTATTCCCCAAACCCATGTAGTCCATTGTTGTAAGGTCTTTTAATAGTTTTTCTATGCATATATATTTTGGAGAATACTCTCTTCAGAAACAGAAAGGTAGGGAGAAAGAGAGAAAGAAAGGAAGGGAGGAAGAAAGGGAAGGAGGGAGAGGGAAAGAGAAAGAAGTTATCTACTACAATAGAATCATCAGTCAAAGGAAAGAAAATAAGACAGTGAAAAGTATCCTCACTGTGTCAGTGAAGCACCTGAATTCAAATTCCAACCCTGTTAATATATGGTAAAATCACTTCACTGCTTAGTCTCATTTTTCTCATCCATAAAAGTTGGGAGTTTGACTAGATAAGGGATCCATAAACTCTTTAAATGTATCATGGATACCTTTGGCTATTTGATGATATCCAGAGCCCTCTTCTCAGAATAATTGTTTTAAATTTATAAACAAAATACACAGTATTGTAAAGAAAACAAATTATATTAAAATACAGTTATCAAAATATTAAACCAGGTTCATGAATTCTAGGATAGGAATCCCAGGACTAGATTATCTCGAAGTACTTTTTAGCTATCAATTTAAAAGAGGTGAAGTTCCATACCTTCTCTTCAATCAAGAAATCAGCAATCTTGGTTATATTTTTAAGTGTGTTAATAAGATGTTCTACAATTTATACTCTCAGTATCAGGTGTGAGTTTCTCTTTAATTGGATAAAGGTGGGAACAGCTTTAAATTCACAGGGAACTTTAACTAGAGCAATTATAGCAATTGTTCAATCAAGCAGTAGATCAATGCAATGATGAAGGACCTTAGATCCAAACCTTTGAAATCACTGGAGTGGGGAGAGGGAGAAAGTTTGTCTGTATCTTCCTCTTCTTTTCTTCTTCTTCATCTATTCTCCATCAATCAGGCCAACAAATAAACCGAACCAGACACAATGTATCAAGAAGACACATTAAGTACAAATATTGATATAAACACACAGAAAAGCTGCCACCTAAGTTAGGAAGCATCTTCAAAGAGTATGATCTTTTGCAACAGAGAAGACATTCAGCTCTGGACTCAAGAAAGGATTTTTAGTAACCAGAAATTATGAGTTTAACCTTTAGTCACCTGTGATTTCTACATGTCCTCTTCCTTGGAACTTTGTATTTTTATGGAAGAGTGAACCTCAGGTTTTTGGAGGATGTTTGTATCAACTGCTATATACCTTAGTATATAGTTCTGTAAATAAACACATAGTTTTTTCCCCTAAAAGCTAATTGATATTTGTTTGTCTATAAATGGGGGGCATATGGTGGAGGCTTTTGAGCAACATGCTAGGATAATCTGCTCTCACTGGCAAAGATAGAGAATCTGGAGATTCAATAGGAGATGGAGAGGTATACCCAGAGGAAGGTGCTACATATCTATGAGCCTCGTGCATATTCAGCTTGTGTTAAATGTCCAATTGGGAAATATGATCAAAGTAAAGAAATTTGCATGAATAAAAATGGAACTCTTAAAAATAAGATGGTTTTCCCACTACAAGTAGCATATGCCACAAAGAGAATAATGGTGTTCATTTTTTTTTTCTTAAAGCAGTTTAAAATTTAGTAACAATATGTTTACTTTAAAAAATCCATTGTTGACAATTCATAAATGGTTAGCAACAAATTCAAACTATCAGTTTTATAGATCATAAAGTTAAAAACAAAAACAGGACACAGGGTATGTTAAAAAATTCAGAGATCTACACTCCACATAGTCATTGTAGCTTGGTATACTCAAAATATGTTTCATTTGAGACATTATTTGTCCAATCTTCATTTCTTTGAAGAAATTTAGTTTATGAAGGTATTCCTTTATATTTTGCTTCAATGTTAAGGTAATTTAGTGCTATACATATGAAAGTCCTAGAGTTTAGATGCTCCTTGTATTTTTTTTCCGGTCACATAAAATCCTGGAAAATTGCAGCCTCATCAACAGCACAGTAAAGGCCAAATAAATGAAAAATATCTATTGTCCAGCTTATGACATATGTTTGGATGTAAAACATTGTCTATCATTATGTCTATCTGGAGCACAAATCGGCCATGAGTTTGGCTCAAATTTGAGTGGATAGTGGGAAATCACAAAGTTCCTTTAATGACCCTATGCTTTTTCTAAGAAAAAAAAGATCTATTAAAGAAAAAGCTACCAACATTCTACTAATATTGCCATTTGGCAGTGAGCCAAGGAACATAATTCTCTCCAAAGAATTAAAAATGAATATCACAAAGAGGGTAAGGCAGATGTACCTGAAAGGTGGGAGTGTCAGTTAGAAGTTGCAATATATAATCAATGAAGAGCTCCAAAGAAGATAAGAGTAATAGTTGTCATCAGGCATATATATGATAGGTAGAAAGATAGGCTGGTCATATAGTCAAGGTGAGGAATTATAAGTAGAGCACTTCAATGTTTATTTGTATCTTCACAATTTCAAGACAAAACAAAGTCTTCAGAATGCTATGTGTGGACCCTCTATGTCACATTTATGAGAGGATGCAAATAAGAGTCTCACAGGATGGCCAGGCACAGATGAGTTCTAATCTGCACTGGTGGAAAGAATTCAACAAATTAATGATATCACCAGTATACATGTGTAAGGACATATAATAGAAATGTACTGAGTATTTGTCAAATACTAATAGAAGTGTACTAATAGTACTTAACAATAGTATTTGGAAATTTATAACTTTCTTTTCTTTTCTTTTTCTTTTTGCAAAATTCTGCATCTTTCTAAGCTTTGCTTGTACTTTACTTTTTTTTTTTTTTTTTTTTTGCTTTTTGCGGAGGCAATTGAGGTTAAGTGACTTGCCCAGGGTCACACAGCTAGGGAATGTTAAGTGTCTGAGACCAGATTTGAATTCAGGTCCTCCTGACATCAGGGCTGGTGCTCTATCCACTGTACCACCTAGCTGCCCCCAGAAATTTATAACTTTCAACAGCACAAATATGTTTATGAAAGCATACATTTGTAGAGTTTTTTTTAAACTAAAAATCTTATCTTCCACAGAACTACTGGATTTTAAGTTGGAAAGGACTTATTTACTTTTATTCAAACTCTCTCATTTTATAGAGAATTAGACTGAAATCTAAATAACTTACTCAAGGTCACATAGTGGGCAGCTAGCTTAATTAGCAAGGCCTAAAAGTCAGGGATGCTGACTTGGAGTTCAAAGCTCTTTACGCTAGATAATAATGAAATCAAAACAGTGAAAGGAATAATATTGTCCACATTTTATTAATATCTAGAGTATTACCATTATTTGTTAGTTGGCATAATTCCTTTTATCTCTGCTTATATTTAGATTGCCTTTGGTTATGAACTCAGGAGAAAAGACTCATATCTTCTTCTATGTTTACTTTTTAAAATCCATTTTGTTGACACTTCATAAATGGTTAGCAAAAAATTCCAGTTCTATCAGTTTTATAGATCATAAAGTTAAAAACAAAAACAGGAAGTAGGGAAATATGCAAAAATTCACAGACCCACCTACCACATAGTCATTATGGCTTGGAAATGCTGGTCTTAAAAGAACTTTTCCTACTCTAAATATAAGGTTCTATTATCTTGGAGAAGAAAGCTATATGATAAAATGGAAAAAGAGCTGGGCCTCAAGTCAAGCAGACTCATATTCCTGAGTTCAAATCTAGTCTCAGATAGTTTACTGTGTGACACTAGACAAATCATTTAACCCTGTTTGCCTCAGTTTCCTCTTCTGCAAAATGAGCTGGAGAAGAAAACGGTAAACTCTTCCAGTATCTTTGCCAAGCAAACTCCAAAAGAGGAATCCTGAAGAGTTGGATAAAACTGACATGACCAAAGAAAAGAAAGAACTATCTTGGAAGTGAGGTACTCAGTACCAACCTGGAAAAGATGTATGTCTACCATAAGGTAATTAAAAAATTTATAGGTTACTTAACTTCATAGAACCCAAAGGCAGTTTGAGGGTCTTTGAAAAAAGATTTTTAAAAAGCCCTATCCATAGGATTTAACTATATGTTCAGAATTAGCACTTATAGTAGTTATATTTGTTTTTTGCTATAAATAGAGATTTCTGGAAACAAATTAAAAAGATATTGATAAGAGAAATAAAAGATTGTACTTCCAATAAGCCCCACTGCCCACTTTCTGTTAGATTCTAGAGTAAGAGTTCTTGTCTTATTTTGTGTCTTGAACTCTTTTGACAGTCTAGTGAAGTCTATGGACCTTTTATAAGAAAAATGTTTTTAAATGCATAGAATGAAATGAAAAGAATTACAAAGGAAATCAATTATATTGAAATATAGTCATTAAAATTCTTAAAATAAAAAGAACCACTACTCTAGAGATCCATAGATCAAAGCTTATTTTTATGACTAAAGAGTTTGATAAGTTTGACAACTATTGAACAAGAGATCTTCCCTCTTACTTTTTGATAATTTGAATTATGAATTAAGCCAATTTTGAAAAAAAAAAAAAGCTCCATTGAGAAATAAAAATGAGGCCAGAGGTGAAAAGAACGGACTTGAACATCGAGGGCAGTTCCAAATTTTCATCCAATCCTGAGGCGTGAGAAAATTTCTCATGGTGTTACATAGGATGAGAACCTGCTAAGAGCTTATTAAACCTGCTCCACTGCTTAGTCACCCAACTCTTCAGGACTGATCACATAGGGCTTCACTGACACTCCATTTGCACTTCATAATACCTTAGAGTGACTTCATTAGCTAACTTTCCCATATGAGTCTCCTGACACTCTGCTTCCTCTTGAATTGTGAAACCTGTTTATTGAATGCATTTCACAGCAAGGTTGGGATTAGGCATTTCCCATGAAGCCCTGCCCTTTATATTAGGGCAAATAATTAGTGCACAGGGCTTAATTTTACTATACAACCTGCCAAGACTTTGAATACTATCACTTTCTAAGAGTTGTTGTTGGTCACCTTAATCATTCTAATGCAACATCTGAGTCTCTCCTCTCCCTCTTTTTTCCCTTGGGAATCAGTTGCAGTTTGGCATCACTCATTCACTGTGACTTTCTTTAACAAGCCTCCCAGGAGACAAAAACTTGCATTGTAAAAGCAGACGTGCAAAAATCCCACACCTGAAGGGAGTCCCACTTCTTTTTGCTCAAGAAAAATGAAAAGAAGACAAACCAAAAAAAACCTTCTTTTTTGGAATTTTATAGGTATGTCTCCCTTAGGAGAGCAAATTATCTCTCCTAGAGATTTAAAGATTTTGGTTTTAATTCTGTTCTAGAACTATACTTGATCAGAATGATTTTAGTGAAGTTTATAGTGCTAAATCCTCCATAACAGGCTCTTTAAAGTGGGATTATCATGCCATGCCGTGCCAGAACCAAAGATAATGTGGGGAAAACAACAACAACCAACAATTCCATACTCAAATATTTCTTTCTTTTCTACCACCTTCAATTTTTCAAATCTTTTAGAGATGATATAAAAGCCTTGGTTTAAATAGGCTATAGATATATCCAGAATTCATTCAAGGATATTTCTGAAATGACTAGCTAGGAAGGATCACTACTTTTTTCTTCTATGTTTTATTCTCAAGTAAGTATTTGCTATTTAGAACTTCGCACAAAAAGACCCAATTTACATGGGTCCCCAGTCATGAAGCCCATAGTAAATCTTTATTTTGATCTAACATTTATTTCTCCACCTGCTGCATTTTAATTTATTGCTCATCCACACTCTCACTGGCATACACAGGACAGGTTTTGTCATTAGATAGAAAAGACCATTTGGATAAGGGATGGGTGTAACCCAAGAATATTAATGGGACACAACTCAACTGTTGTCTTGAGCAGTGAGAAAACAGATGCCAAACTTGATAAAGCTCTTGGCTCTATGATTCAGTCAAAAGAAGAGACGTTTATATTAGCTTCTTTTATCCCACCATCTATGATCTTGTTTTCTGATGCAATCAATTTTTCGTCAGTCTAGGATATAGAAGGGAGCTTGCTTTTCTATTTATTCCAAAGGCCTATGGGGAAGTTACCTGATGACCTATTCTCAAATTGCCATTAGAATTCCCACTGATTTCACCAATGATGCTTTCATTTTTTCTTTTTGCTCCTTTGCTTCTTTTTTTCCTCTTTCTCCTTATTCTCCTCATTCTCCTAATACTTCTACTTTATAAATTATAAAAGTATGAATAGAAGTACAAATTATTTTGTTTGTAGTAGAAAAGATTCAGTTTCCAAAGAAATTCTTTTAGATTCAATGTTGATTTAAGTCTTGACCAATTAACTGAATCTAAATAGAGAGCTATTTCTATGTCCACGTTCTTTGAATCTGTAATTTAATTAGGATTCTCTTACCAAGATTTTTTAGGAAGTTATCTTTTCCTAAGTTTCATTCTACATGGACTATCCTGCCATTTAAGATAGATAAATGGGTGGATGGATAGATATCAAATCCTCTATTAAGCATTATCTTCCCTTGTTTCTTTTAAGAAATAATTGGGCTTACATTTCCTTGGTAAAATTATTATGGCCTATCTTGCACCTGACAAATTGGCATGTCTTGACTTATTATTTCTTCTGGCATCTATGGTTTACCTAACAGGTACCAAGTTGAGGAATTCCTCAACCTCAATTCCAGAAAGATTTTGTTGTTATAGTTGTTCAGTCATTTCAGCCATGTCTAGTTCTTCATGACTCCTTTTGAGGTTTTCTTGAGAAAAATAATGGAATGGTTTGCCATGTAAACCACTTCTTTGGCTCATTTTACAGATGAAGAAACTGAGGTTAAAAAAGGTTAAGTGACCTACTGAGAGCCACACAACTAGTAAATATCAGAGGCTAGATTTGAACTCACAAAGAATTCCTGCCTCCAGGTCATGGTGCTATCCATTGCACTATCAAGCTGCCCGGTTGTTATATAGGCCTCTAAATAATTAATTGATCTTGATCTGATAACTGCTCTTTGGTACTGACCAGATTTCACCTGGTCTTATCCTTTTGTGGAGTCACATAAAGAGGGGAATAATATGCAAGTTCACTGAAATAATACTATCATATCTTGCACCAGTAGAATATAGTATATCACTGTATTCAGTTTAGCAACATATAATTTAAAAGGTTTCAAGGATAACTTACACTGTGAAATAAAATCTCAGAAAAATAAACAAATTCTAAAAATCAAGATTTGAGTTATTGTTTGATTAACAACCTAATCCAGAAGTGTCAAACTCAGTAAACCCAAGCAAGTAGGCTTGATCTAGATTAAAATGTAATTGGAAAATATGAAAGAAAATAAAGATACAATAAAGATACAATATAATATAATCTTTGTGTTTTTATAAGTCAATACGGGACCCCCCAGGGATCTGTTTCTATTTGAGTTTGACATCACTGATATAGACTTAAGAAGTGAAGGAGAAAATATTATTGATTTATATTAAACTTAAAAGTGTCTTTTCTTAGAGAGCTAGTTGTTAAAACTTTACCAACACAATTCTGGGCTTGTCAAATGATGAAACGGTTTAGAAGAAAGAGTTTTTGTAAGGACCAGTGAAAAGAAATCTGAATGAGTTGTGAATAGTAAGCTCATTGGCAGGAACTCTAATCATTGAATTTGCCTCAGAGTAAAGTCAGGGTGGGAATAGCTTGTTCACTTAGGATTTAGATCTCTAGTTTCTCCATTGTTTCAGCTTTCAATACAAAATTAAGTGAAGGCCATCCAGAGAAAATGTATTCCTCTCAGGAAAAGACATACTTGCTATTGTTTAGTCATATCTGACTTTTCATGACCCTTTTTGGGGTTTTCTTGGCAAAGATGCTAGAATGGTTTGCCATTTCCTTTTCCAACTCATTTTACAAATGAGGAAACTGAGGCAAGATAGTGGTTAATTTACTTGCTTAGGATCACATACCTAGTGTCTGAATCTGGATTTGAACTCAAGTCTTCCCTGATTCTGGAACTGGCACTCTAACCATTGCATTACCTATCTAACCATAAAGACACCCATTATAACATGCTGTTTTTTTGAGCTGGCTTCCATGTCAATGATTACAACTCTTCAGTATCTGCTTGCTTAGAACACACAGAATATATGGTTTCTTTATGTAAATAGTTTGTTTTACTTTTTTAAATATATTTTCCTCTTTCTTTCAGAGGGTTAGATTTGGGCTTGATGAAAAATCTACTTTCACTCAGAGAAAGCTGCTTCTAAAGGTAGAAAGCTAAGGGATTTAGAGTAGAATTGTTTCACAGGAGAAAGCTGCAAATGGAAGAGGAGACTAAGAGAAGGCTCAGTCAATTAAAGAAAAAATACCCCTACAACAACCATCTAGGTAGACAGGTAAAAAGTAATGCAATGCTAGGGGAACCTTTGGGAGGCTCTTACAACTTAGAGTTTGGAGCTCCGATTTTTTGGGAAACATCAAAAGGCAGGGTTTATACCTGTTTTCCCAAAGTGCTCATAATTTTAAGATTGTCATTATAAAAATAATTTTTGGAATGGAATGGAATAGTAATTATCTCTCTTGAAGAATGGAAGTTTAGCCCCTCCAATGATCAAATTGTTTAGCTGACTTGGCTCTCCTTTTCATGATAGAGGAATAGATTCTTGTGTATATCTTCTGAGTTCAGCTAGGTGAAATTTGATTAACCTTAATTGGGCTGTCTTAATTAATTAATTAATCTCTTTAATTAGCTGTCTTAGTGAAAACATTTTTCCAGCCCAGTTGTTTTTAAGTTGTTTTATCTGGATAGAGAATTAGATTTGGGTCAAGAAAATCTGAGTTCAAATCTTGCCTTTGACCCTAGTGTATGAACCTGAGTATGTAACTTCTCTCTCTCTCTGTCAGTTTTCTCACCTATAAAAGAAAAGTAACAATAGTACCTATTGACAGGGTTGTTTTGTGGATAAAAAGAGATATTGTACATAAAACATTTTGCAAACCTAAAAGTGCCATATAAATGCTTTACCTATTATTTTTTCTCTGTAGTCCCTTATGACTGAGCTGTTTCTTATCTTTCTCAATCCTTTATATGTTGCAAAGTCCTCTGAGTATGTGACAAATTCATCTAAGAACCATTTATTGGGTGCTGAATATGAAGACCACTGTTTTCTGAGCAAAGAGCCCGGGAAGATGTAATGATAGGAAAAAAAAAAGAAGCCCAGACTGGCCATGGGTAATAAGCCTTTATAGTTGAGTCCAAAGATGGGATGAGATGGGGAAAATCACTGGGAAGGCTTAGTGCCAGTGGTTATGAAAATAAAAGTGTAAACACAGGAAACTTCAAAACAAGTCAGTAGGATTTCTGAAACCCAATTGCTGAACATCTCTTTAAAACATGACCTGCTTAAGTGTTGTCCTTTTCAAGCTTTTAGTCTAATAAGAATCCTTGGGATAAACATTAGCCATCAATAAAATGTTGAGGGTGAGGCATAGAGGTGTGTAATTCTGGGAACAGCTAAGTGTACCTCACTAATTAACCATGGATGTATTTTATATAGGTTTTTTTAATGAGAGAAATAGACAAACAAGCATAACTGGATTTCACCTTCACTTTATGGGGATATAGAGAGTAAGCTTTCACATTTCAACTATTGTTACTGTTCATATTACTACATGGTCTAGTTCTAAATGTTTTTAGTTGATTTCAAATCTACTTTCTACCATCTATTCCCTATTTTTTGAGTGCACGTCTGGCACTCAGTTGCTATCTAACTAAGTCTCTGATCACCATTCTTCTACTTCTCCTAAGCAACAGAGTAAATGACTTTTGTATTATTATCTTGTCCTTCACAGCCTCAGTTTCCTTTTGTGTATTGGGTGTGCTGAATTAGATTGTAAACAAAGAGCAGGCAACATTTCTTATACTTTTATGGAAAACAAAGATTAGTATTACAAAGAATAAGAAGCTATAGATAGGTTGCAGTCTATATCTTTAGAGATTTCAGCCTCTTCTTTTCAACTTGACATTCCTACTCAACAATAGTATTCCCTGTTATATACATAGTAGGTCTACGATAAATATTTGCTAAATAATTGAATGGATAAGGCTAAGCCTCATTTGGTCATTGTTTGGGTCCTGATTGACTCAGATTGAGTATAACAATCATTTCTGCTTTGGCCAGAAACTCTAAGAGTCTTCCCCTCCCGTTTTTATTTATTTATTTAGATTTTTTTTTTTTTTTTTTTTTTTTGCGCAGATGAAAGGGGACTTTTTGCCTCAATAACTACCTAGCCTTAATCACTGGATAGATACAGTATCAGTCAAACCTGCTGAAGACCTTAGCTTAAAAAAGGTCTCCCATTGCAATCCAGGATCATCTCCAGTTGTCTTGATCTATATTTTGTCACTGGACCAAGATGGTTATGGAGGGGAAAGTGAAGCAGGTGACTTTGCACAGCTCTGACAATTCACTTGCATATCATAGCATCACCTCCCTGATGTCACGATGCTCTTTGAGGACAAAGGATAAATAACAATATCCCATAGAGTTACTTGTTAAACCTTTACTATCACACTCCTGGGTTTAGAATTAAGAGACCTCTGACAATAGGACCTGTCCCTAAATGGAATGGGGTGTCCTGTTTAATAGTAAGCTCTCTGTTACTGAAGGAATTGCTGCCTTAAGAAATCCAACTATGTAATCTCAAGTCCCTTGGAAGGTCAAGATTCTATGGGTTCATTATGCTTTGATTCTATGAAAAACCAATCACATTGGCTTATGTGTCTATTCATTTTACAAATATTTATCAAACTCCTATGCACTAGGGAGGAAGCAAAGATAATAAATAGTCCTTAACTTCAAGGAGTTTACAATCTAATAAAGAGGATGAGATATTTATACAAATAATTTCAAATAGTTCAAGATAGAATGACAAAAATTTCACATGAGTCATAAATAAGGTACCATAGGAATTCAGAAGCCAAAGAGATTACTTTCAGCTGAGGGATGGGGGTACTTAATAATCACTGAACATTGCGTGAAGAAAGTATGCTTTTTGAAGCAGAAGACAGGCATGAGGAAGACAAAAAATGTCAAATGCAGTTTCTGGTATGCCTCTGAAGCAGTCTACCTAATGCTAGATCAGTAGACTGAAATTTTTTTAAAAAAGTTATTTTTGCCTGCTTTGGCATCATCAAAAAATACGCATGACTGCTTTCACCCAACAGATAACATTGACTAGTTAGTCTATGCCATAAAGATAAAACTACAGTTAACTTCTGGTCATCCCAATAATCTACCACTTAGATTTTCCCAATCCAAGAGCACTTAGTGATGATATAAAACAGATGCTTTTTGGTTTAAATTGTAAATTGACCAACAGGCACATTTGAGTTTCCAAAGCAATATGAAATGAGATGAAATGTCTTGCTAGTTAAGAGAAACAGAGGGAGGTTTTGGAGGTCATTACATCAATATATTCATGATAATGTGTGGAGGAGAAGAGAAATGAAGGATATAATTTTAGCAATAGACTATTAAAAAGGGAGGTGGTATAATCATTTAATGACAGTGAGGAATAGGTAATGGTCAACATGATTTCTGCACTAGAACCCAAAGACGTATAAAAAGAAAAGTATCAGATGAAGGTTTCCAATATGTCGAGTAGGTTCTGAAGAAGGATTTATAGAATCCAAAAAATTAGTATTACACAAAATAAGAAGCTATGGATGTGTTGTAGTCTGTATCTTTGGAGAAATATTCACACTGATGAGATTTCAGATCCAGGAAATTATGAAGCAACACAATTTATATCACTTAGTATGCTACAGAAGGAAAAATATTGAACCTGAAATCAGGAGCAAATGTAGTTCAAGTGTTATTTGTTCTCTCTATAGAGGTAAGCTTAAAGGGGCATTTTCTGAGTAAAATGCGTTGTAAACCTTAAAGCATATAAATGTGAATTATGATTAAATAGCATTGATGTCATAATGACTATGATAGTCTCAGTTGCTGCAGGCTCCAACATCATTTTAATCTTGAGTAAATGCTAAATTTAGGAGTGTTTAGTCAATGATTTTTAATGATCTCTTCTAACAACCTCTACAGGCTTAAAAGATCCTGCAGGCTTCTCAGTCACTGAAATGAGCATGAATAAAATCCACATCTGAATAAAGAATGGGGCTGGCAGAAAGCCGGCATCATTAGTTAGTTAACTGATGCCCAATGTACTATGTACAGAGAAGTTGCACCTGCTTAACTCAAGAAATGTGTGATCATGCTATATTTTCCTTCTGAGGATTCACAATTGTCTACAATTAAAGACCTAACAAAACTATGGATACTTTCTGCTCTTTATTTATAGATATATTTTGTAAGTATGTATCTATTAAATTGCCAGCTTCCTAATAAAAGGAAAAGGCAATGGAAAAATATTTGACAGCTTTAAAATTTTTGAAAGAATTTATTTTAAATTATGCTGGTCAATTGATGAAAATAAGAGAAAAAAAGATATGATTTCCCAACTCATCTGAGATGCAACACAAAATTGAACTAAATATCAACCATAATACACAACATTCAATTAAATCATTGAACTGAATCTGATGTGTGTCTGCTCACAAAAAAATTGCTGCAAAGAATGGTGATAGAGCGATTAAAAACAAACAAACAAACAAACTACATCAAGGTGGAGAGAATCATCTGCACTCAGAGAGAGGACTGACTGTGGGGACTGAATTGGATCACAACATAGTAATTCCACCATTTTTTGTTGCTTGGTTGTTTTTTTTTTTTCTCTTTCTCATTTTTTCCTTTTTTGATCTGATTTTTCTGGTGCAATGTGACAATTGTGGAAATATATAAATACACACACACACACACACACACACACATATATATATATAAACTGCACATGTTTAATCTATATTGGATTACTTGCTGGGAAGGGAGGGAGAAGAAATTGGTTTTGCAAAAGTGAATGCTGAAAACTATCTTTATATGTATTTTGAAAACAAAAAGCTATTATTTAAAAAATGTACATCAAAAGAAAGAAGAATTAATCTGTTGAGGGTGGCTTTCCTTTTCATATGCCTAGAGACATATTTTCATGAGAAGTCCCCAGACATCAAGGTTCTCATTTAGTCTCTTTCATTTCTTTGGTCCCTACATGTTAGCTCCTTGAGAGGAGGAAATAGTTTTCTTGCTTTGGGATCCCTAGCTCTTAGCAGAATGCCTCACACATAGTAAACACTTAAGAAATAATCTATCTATCTATCTATCTATCTATCTATCTATCTATCTATCTATCTATCTATCTAACTATCTATTTATCTATCTATCTACCTACCTATCTATCATTAACCTATCTATATATCATATACCTATCATCTATCTCTCTTCTATCTGTAATCTATTACAGCTTTTTACCTCAAAATTGATATATACAATGCTTTTGCAATTTTAGTAGAAGTAAGACTTCTTGATAAGTTTTCAGCCCCCATTAGTTATTTATTAGTTTGCATACTGGCTCCTACTGTTTGGGGGAGGGAGAAATGATGTTGTTAAGCAGATTATTAGCCAAAAAGTAGGGGGAGATGTTTAAGCTGGCACCACGAGAACATGCTGTTATTAGGGTATGATCATGCTTTCTTGATGCCACAAAAATGTCAGACTTTTGTGGGAAGTTAAACCCAAGCCACATTCCTTCCCAAAGTAGGAGACGTGGTTGTAGTACAGTGTTCCATTAGTGAACTTCTAACTGGCACTGGGGAGCCACTAATAATGGCCTAGCCAAGAGGGTTTGATGGTCTTTTCTGGCCTCTCACCTCAGTCTCATATGACTTGCGGATCATTGTTTCTGTGTAGATCTGTGAGAAAGAATTAAAAAAAGAGTGATCCATAAGGGAAATGATAATAATATTTTAAAATGACATTACTCTGTGTAGATTGATTATATTTTACACAGATAATATTTCTCATTGTTGTTTCTCCCCCTATAATATATCTCATCCAATTTAAAAGAATAAATAAAAAATTTCCCTTCTGCTTAATTTGCACAAACGTGTGGTTGTAGGCCACACCAAGAACAATTCTAGTTGTTTTTAACAGCTTTGGGTGAGATAGGAACAGCTGTTTCCTAGGAATAAAAGGAAGATTTCTTAGTCACTTGTCCACTTACTGTTACAAAGCTTCACAGATCTAAGTGGAGGAATTTAGAGAGAAGAAGGTGGATGAAAGGAAGAATTATACTTCAGGCCCAGTATGGACTTCTGAACTTTGATCTTTCAGCAGTAGCAATGGGGAGCAATTTGCCGGACATCTTCCTCACTACCCAACTTTTGAAGTAAAATATCTGCTTTTTAAAAAAGGGAAAAATCACATCCTGGCATTTCATTGTTCTGAATATTTCCTTCAAATGTCCTGATGCTGATTGCTATATTAGTAGTCAACAAAATTTACTGAGCACATATAAATTATGGCACTAGGTACTTTGTGGAAGCTGTATTAATAAATAAGTCTAGAACTAGAACTAACAAAGCACCACTTATGTTCCAGGCACCGTGTCAGATGCTAGAGATACATAGACAGAAATTAAATTATTCCTTACTTAGGAATAGATATTATGGGATGTGTCCTCAAGGTATTTACATTCTTGAACAACTGTCTATGTGCTATGGAAAATGGAATACTTTCTTTTTTCACTGACATTTTTACTTACTGCTGCCTACATATTTAATGCAAGCAGAATTACACTATGCTCATCCATGATGATACAAAAGCAAAAAGAAAAGTATCCCTGCTCTCAAAGAGCTTAACTTCCATTGGATGGAAACAATATATGAATGAATAATTTCATAAAATATGAACAAAAATACAGAATAATTTTTTTCTTCTTTTTTTTATTAATACTTTTTATTTGCAAAACATATGTATGGCTAATTCCTAAACATTAACCCTTATAAAGCTTTCTGTTACAAATTTTTCCCCCCTACTCCTCACCCCTCCCCTAGATAGCAGGATATCCACTACATGATAATTATGTTAGAATACTTAAGAAATCGAATATATGTATATTTATTGCCACAGATCATTTTTTTGTTCAGGAGAAATCGTTATCTATAAGAAAGAATAATCCGATAAAGGAAATACAATGCAAGCAAACCTCAATAGAGAACATGAAAATGTTATGTTGTGGTCCACATTTCACATCCCTCTCTCTGGGTGTATATGGCTTTCTTCACTGAACAATTGGAATTGGTTTGAAGCATTTCATTGTTGAAGAGAGTCATGTCCCTTAGAACTGATCCTCATATAGTATTGTTGTTGCCGTGTATAATGATCTCCTGGTTCTGCTCATTTCACTCAGCATCAGTTCATGCAAGTCTTTCCAGGCCTCTCTGAAATCGTCCTGCTGGTCGTTTCTTATAGATCAATAATATTCCATAACATTCGTATACTATAATTTATTCAGTCACTCTCCAATTGATGGGCATCCATTCAGTTTCCAGTTTCTAGCCACTACAAAAAGAGCTGCCACAAACATTCTTGCACATGTGGGGCCCTTTCCTTCTTTTATGATTTCTTTGGGATATAAGCCCAATATAAACACTGCTGGGTCAAAGGGTATGCATAGTTTGATAACTTTTTGAGCATAGCTCCAAATTGCTCTCCAGAATGGTTGGATCCGTTCACAGCTCCACCAACAATGTATCAGTGTCCCAGCTTTCCCACATCCCCTCGAACATTCATCGTTATCTTTTCCTGTCATTTTATCCAATCTGACAGGCGTGTAGTGGTACCTCAGAGTTGTCTTAATTTGCATTTCTCTGATCAATAATGATTTGGAGCACCTTTTCATATGATTATAAATAGTTTTAATTTCATCATCTGAAAATTGTCTGTTCATATCCTTTGACCATTTATCAATTGGAGAATGGCTTGAATTCTTATAAATGTGAGACAAATCTCTGTATATCTTAGAGATGAGACCTTTATCAGAACCCTTAAATGTAAAGATGATTTCCCAATTTGATGCTTCCCTCCTAATCTTGTCTGCATTAGTTTTGTTAGTACAGAAACTTTTTAAATTAATATAATCAAAATTATCTATCTGGTGTTCAATTAAGAGTTCCAGATCTTCTTTGGACATAAATTTATTCCATCTCCACAGGTCTGAGAGGTAAACTATCCTATGTTCCTCTAATTTGGTTATAATATCACTCTTTATATCTAGATCATGAACCCATTTAGATCTTATCTTGGTGTGCGGTCTTAGGTGTGGGTCCAGCCTTAATTTCTTCCACACTAGTTTCCAATTTTCCCAGCAGTTTTTGCTGAACAGTGAGTACTTATCCCAAAAGCTGGGGTCTTTGGGTTTATCAAACACTAAATTGCTAACGTTATTACCTAGCTTGTCCTGATATCCTATTCTATGCCACTGATTGACTGCTCTATTTCTCAGCCAGTATCAAATGGTTTTGATGACTGCTGCTTTGTAATATAGTTTTATATCTGGTACAGCAAGGCCACCTTCATCTGTCTTTTTTTTCATTAATTCCCTTGAAATCCTTGACCTTTTGTTCTTCCAAATGAACTTTGCTACTATTTTTTCTAGATTTGTAAAATAATTTCTTGGGAGTTTGATTGGTATGGCAATAAATAAGTAAATTAGTTTGGGTAGTATTGTCATTTTTATTGTATTCGCTCGGCCTACCCATGAGCACTTAATGTTTTTCCAATTGACTAGGTCTGATTTTAATTGTGTGGAAAGTGTTTCGTAGTTTAGTTCATATAGTTTCTGACATTTTCTTGGCAGATAGATTCCCAAATATTTTATGCTATCATCCATTATTTGGAATGGAATTTCTTTTTCTATCTCTTGCTGCTGAACTTTGTTGGTAATATATAAAAATGCTGATGATTTATGTGGATTTATTTTGAATCTTGCAACTTTACTAAAGTTGTGAATTGTTTCTAGTAGTTTTTTAGTTGAGTCTCTAGGGTTCTCTAAGTATACCATCATGTCATCTGCAAAGAGTGATAATTTGGTTTCTTCATTACCTACTCTAATTCCTTTTATCTCTTTTTCTTCTCTTATTGCCAAAGCTAACATTTCTAATACAATATTAAATAGTAATGGTGACAGTGGGCAGCCTTGTTTCACTCCTGATCTTATTGGGAATGGTTCTAGTTTGTCTCCATTACATATGATGCTTGCTGATGGTTTTAAGTAGATGCTACTAATCATTTTAAGGAAAAGCCCATTTATTCCTATACTCTCTAGTGTTTTTAATAGGAATGGGTGTTGGATTTTATTGAATGCTTTTTCTTCATCTATGGAGATAATCATATGGTTTTTGTTAGTTTAGTTATTAATATAATTGATTATGCTGATAGTTTTCCTGATATTGAACCAGCCCTGCATTCCTGATATAAATCCTACTTGGTCAAGATGTATTATCCTGGAGATAACTTTCTGAAATCTCATTGCTAAAATCTTATTTAAAATTTTTGCATCAATATTCATTAGGGAAATGGGTCTATAGTTTTCTTTCTCTGTTTTCACCCTACCTGGTTTAGCTATCAGCACCATATCTGTATCATAGAAGGAATTTGGTAGTATACCTTCTGTCCCTATTTTTTCAAATAGTTTGTATAGTATTGGAATTAATTGTTCTTTGAATGTTTGGTAGAATTCACATGTAAAACCATCTGGCCCTGGAGATTTTTTCTTAGGGAGTTGATTAATAGCTTGTTCTATTTCTTTTTTCTAAAATGGAGCTATTTAAATAATTTATTTCCTCTTCTGTTAACCTGGGCAATCTATATTTTTGTAGATATTCCTCCATTTCATTTAGATTATCGAATTTATTGGCATAAAGTTGGGCAAAGTAACTCCTAATTATTACTCTAATTTCCTCTTCATTGGAGGAAAGTTCTCCCTTATCATTTTTGAGACTAACAATTTGATTTTCCTCTTTCCTTTTTCTGATCAAATTAACTAAAGGCTTATCTATTTTGTTGGTTTTTTCATAAAACCAACTTTTAGTTTTATTTATTAATTCAATAGTTTTCTTATTTTCAATTTTATTAATCTCACCTTTTATTTTCAGAATTTCCAATTTGGTGTTTAATTGAGGGTTTTTAATTTGCTTTTTTTCTAGTTTTTTAAATTGTAACCTTAATTCATTGATCTTCTCTTTCTCTATTTTATGCAAATAAGCATCTAGAGATATAAAGTTACTCTTTATAACCGCTTTGGCCGTATCCCACAAATTTTGGTATGTTGTCTCATTATTGTCTTTCTCCTGGATGAAATTATCAATTGTGTCTATAATTTGCCCATTCATTCTTCAGGATTAGATTATTTAATTTCCAATTAACTATTTTCTCCTGGCCTTATATTACATGTGAGTTTTATTGCATCATGATCTGAAAAGGATGCATTTACTATTTCTGCTTTTCTGCATTTGATTTTGAGGTTTTTATGCCCTAACACATGGTCAATTTTTGTATAAGTTCCATGAACCCCTGAGAAAAAAGTATACTCCCTTCTATCACCATTCAATTTTCTCCAGAGATCTGTCATACCTAACTTTCTAACATTTTGTTTATCTCCCCAACTTCTTTCTTATTTATTTTGTGGTTTGATTTATCTAATTCTGAGAGAGCAAGGTTGAGATCCCCTACTAGTATAGTATTACTGTCTATTTCTCCTTGCATCTCTGTTAGTTTCTCCTCTAGGAATTTGGATGTTATACCACTTGGTGCATATATGTTTAGTATTGATACTGCTTCATTGTCTATGGTACTCTTTAGTAAAATATAGTTCCCTTCCTTATCTCTTTTAATTAGATCTATTTTTGCTTTTACTTGATCTGAGATAAGGATTGCTACCCCTGCTTTTTTTTGTTCACTTGAAGCATAAAAGATTCTGCTCCAGCCCTTTACCTTCACTCTGTGTGTATCTCTATGTTTTAAATGTGTTTCTTGTAAACAACATATTGTAGGATTCTGGCTTTTAATCCAGTCCATTATCCGTTTTTTATGGGAGAGTTCATCCCATTCACATTCAAAGTTAAAATGATATCTATATTTCCTGCCATCTTATTTACCCAAAGTTATATTTTTCTCTTCCCTTTCCCCTTACTCCCTTCCCCCTCCCCAGTATTTTGTTTTTGATGACCACCTCCCTCTTACAGTCCTCCCCCCTTTAGAATCCTCCCTCTTTTATACACCTTTCCCCTAATCCTTCTATTAATTTATCCCTTTCTTTTCCTCCTTTCCCTCCTACTTCCCTATACAGAGGACCAAGTTTTTCCCTGAAATCAAATGTGTCTGATATCCTCTTTTAGAGCCCAATCTAATGAGAGTAAGATTTATACAATACTCATTACCCTCCCTTCTTTCCCTCAATTATCTTAGATTTTCTATGTCTCTTCATGAGACTTTGCCTTATTTTGCCTCCTTTTTTTTTTTTACTTTATTTTACCTCCTTTCCCCTCCACACCTTTTTTTTACAGTATGATATACCTTCCACCTCTAATTTCTTTTCGATTATTATCAAAGTAAAATCAAATTGTACCCCCATTCTTTAAGGATACCCCTAGTAGAGATATAGTTCTTGAGAGTTCTTTCCTTTTTACCTTTTTATGTTTCTCTAGCATTCTGTGTTTGGAGGTCAAATTTTTTGTTCACATCTGGTCTTTTCATTAGAAATAGGTGAAATTCTCCTGTATCATTGAATGACCATCTTCTTCCCTGGAAGATGATGCTCATTCTAGCTGGATAGCTTATTCTTGGCTGTAATCCAAGTTCTTTTGCCTTTCGGAATATCTGATTCCAGGCCCTTCTATCCTTCAATGTGGAAGCTGACAGATCCT
This sequence comes from Myrmecobius fasciatus, assembly GCA_023553655.1. Classification (NCBI taxonomy): domain Eukaryota; kingdom Metazoa; phylum Chordata; class Mammalia; order Dasyuromorphia; family Myrmecobiidae; genus Myrmecobius; species Myrmecobius fasciatus. The sequence continues at coordinate 87,769 of JAJPUD010002968.1, forward strand.
GTGTAATTCTAATGACAGTTCCTCGGTATTTGAAATGTTTTTTTCTAGCAGCTTGTAATATCTTTTCCTTGGTGTGATAGTCCTGAAATTTGGACACGATATTCCTTGGGGTTTTAATTTTGGGGTCTCTTTCAGGAGCTGATCAGTGAATTCTCTCAATGCCAACTTTGCCTTCTGATTCTAAAACATCAGGGCAATTCTCTTTCATGATTTCCTGGAAGATAGCATCAAGGTTCTTTTTTTTATCTTGACTTTCAGGGAGTCCAATAATCCTTAGATTGTCTCTCCTGGATCTGTTTTCCAAGTCAGTTGTTTTTCCTAGGAGATATTTCATATTTTCTTCTATGTTTTCATTTTTTTGTTTTTGTTTGACTGATTCTTGAAGTCTTATTGAGTCATTCATTTCAATTTTTTCAATTTTAATTTTTAAAGTATTATTTCCTTCAGTTATCTTTTTTAGCTCCTTTTGTAACTGGCCAATTGAATTTTTTGGTTCATTGCATTCTTTTTCCATTTTGCCAATTTTATTTTTCAGTGAATTGTTGTCTTTTTCCAATTCACTAATTTTGTTTTTCAGTGAATTGTTATCTTTTTCCAATTCACTATTTTTATTTTCTAGTGAGTTGGTGACTTTTTCCAATTCACCAATTTTGTTTTTCAGTGAATTGTTGTCTTTTTCCAATTCACTAATTTTGTTTTTCAGTGAATTTTTGTCTTTTTCCAATTCACCAGACTTATTTTCCAGTTTTTCACATCTCTGTTGCAGGGCGATGTTTCCTTCTTGCACTGCTCTCAATTTATTTCCCCAATCTTCTTCTAGCTCTCTTTTGAGATTCTTTATGCAATCTTCCAGGTAAGCCTTCTGAAAGGGAGACCAGCTTAAGTCCACCTTTGTGGCTTTATCTGGGATTGTTTTCACAATCTCAGGATCTGGGGACTGCTCTAGTTTCTCTCTGTAAAAGCTGTCTATGGTGAGAGCTCTCTTCTTCTTGCTCATGATATTTAGTTGAGGTATCAGTCACCAGCAGGGAATTCTGCAGCAGCAGCAGCAGCAGCAGCAGCAGTGATTTCATTTTGCCCTGGGGCAGTTTGCAGAGTTGTCTTCTGGTCTGGGGCTGATCTGGCTAGATCCGCACTAGGACCACACTTTCAGCTGCTCTCAATCCACCCTTTATCAAAGGTAGACCTGCCAGAGCACCTGCCCGAAAGCAGAACAAAGTGGCCCAAACTCTCCCAGGGACTTCCTGGCAGCCTAAAATCTCCTGGTCCTTCCCAGCCCCGGACTTGCACCCTGGCTGCGTACTGGCGTCTGAGCACTGGGAGCTGCTCGATCCCCTGCCCGTCTAAAACTGACCTCAGAAGTTCTTTCAAAGTAGATATTTGATAGAAGTGCATTGTAGTCCAAGTGTTTGGTGGCGCCCTCACTCCAGAACCAGTTCGGAGGCTCAATTTGTCTGGGTCTGAGGGAAGGTCTCAGGAGCTCACAGAGAACGCCTTCTTCAGTTCACCATCTTGGTTCCGCCCCCCTCCCCCCAGAGTAATTTTTGAAGAGTTGTGACAGCTGCAGATAAATGAATAAAACATTTATTAAGTGTTTACTACATACAAATCACAGTGCTAACTGCTGGAGGTATGCCTCAAAAAATAAGACATCCTTGCTCTCAAGGATGAGAGAAATGAATATCAGTAACCAATGATTTGGAGAGATCTAGAGTTCCCCTTTTTTTCCTCATTGCAAAACTTCAGTCTCTGAAAGCTGAATTAACTTTCTCCTCTATTTGACTCCACCGAACCTCAAAAGGAATCTCTACTCTAAGGTGAATTTCATTCAATCATGAATGGATGTAGACAGATCCTTTTGTCTAAATTGCCCAAGGCTGGGGGTGTTTTAGTTTTAGGTATAGTCTCTCTATCCAAGAGTGACCATGTCACTCTCAGCATGTAACTGGAGTGAGCTCACCTTTCTTTGTTAAGTCCACCTCTCATTAATTGTTAACCAATCAGAGCTGATCACTATCTGCTGAAATATCTCTCATTCAAGAGCATATAAACCTCAAGAAGTGGCCATGTCAGAGTGGATATATTTTCTTTGAACATTGAAAGGATAAGGAACCCTTTTTTGCCAATCATTTGCTCATTGTGATTAATAAAATAGATTACAATTTATCCCCAAACTTCTCTTAAAATTATTTTATTTGCCATAAGGAGCTCACATTCTAATGGGAGAGACAACATATACAGAAAAATATATGGAATGTTTCAGCTATGGGTCAGATGGAAAGGTCTCATGGTCCTTAGGGTGGGGAGGCAAAGCAGATAGTAATGCCTCTTCTGTCTCATTTTCAGCAATGAAAGGATATCAGATTTTGATATGGACCCATTTGACAGTGGTAGCAAGAGCTTTCCTCAATAGCTGTGACTATGGCAGTTGCAGGAGCATCTTTACATCTCTTTGGAGAGTTCTTTCCAGAATTGTGTCTGGGGGCATTCAACTGGGAGCATTGCCATGTCAAAGGATCTTGGGTTTAGAGATAGCTCCATCACCATCTGAGAGGAGATGGGGTTTATGATGGTGGCCAGAGTTTGACAAGTCTGGCACATGCTGCCTCCTCTTTCTCCCTTAGGGTGACTTGCTGCTTCAAAGAGGCTGGCTTTCCTGTCCTGTGTGGGGCACTTGGTAGGGATAGCTGGCTTCTTTTTCAAAGTAGCTGTTTCCCCTGATGATGGTATTAAGAGTTGTGCTGAAAGCATGATCAATGGTCTTGGGACAGGAGTAGGGATGGTGCTACCATTGCCAGGGCAATAAATATACCCATTCTGACAAAAGAAATCATCACCCCACTCACTGTTCACTATAGGAAGAAAACTGTGCTGTGTATTAGCTGTTCAATGAGCAATCAATAGATGTATTTATTAAGTGACTATTTTGGATCAGGCACTATGTAAGGCATTGGGAATAAAAAGGCAGGAAATTAAACTGTTTCTCCTCTCAGAGAGATTATATTCTTTTGGTCCTTAAACACAGTAGGTGCTTAATATTTTTAAAATGAAAATTAATGATTAGGGAAAAGCAAAATTTTTATCTGGCTATTTTTTTGGTGAAAAAACCTATGTTAAATGACATAACTTATTTTAGTTAATTTTGGCTAAATGCCTGTTTACTTTTAGAAATGGAATTCTCTAATTTCCTAGGCTTCCTGTGATGGTGGAGCTTTCTGTATGTGCTGATAATTTCCCCCAAGAAGCTAGAAGAAAAATAACCTGAAATAGATTCCTTCCTGAAACAATCTAATAGGCACTTTCTTGCAGGCATAATAGAATAGGTAATAGAACTCAATATTATTATTTTTTGGTCTCATGGACCCTCTGGGTTCTTAGCAAAGCCTAGGAATACATTCTCAGAATTTTTTAAAAGGTTCACAATAAAAGGAAATGCTTAATTTCATTTAGAGGTTAGTGAAAATAAATATAGAAATATTTTCTTTCCAAGTTCATGGATACCCAGAAATCAATACTGGAGGGTGGGGCACTTTGGCACTACTTCTCTCTCCTGTTTTTTGGAGCTCATAAGTTGAGTTTAATAGATAAATCCTGAAGAATTGCTTGAATCAACTTGAAGTTAAGTTATTTGTCTAAAGCAGTGGTAAGATAGGATCATAGATTCAGATCTAGAAGGGCCAGCAGAAGCCATCTATTGCAACGCTGTCATTTTATAGATGAGGAATTGTAGCACAGAGATGTTAAGTGTCTAGTACAAGATCAAAGAGACTAGGGTAGAGCCAGGATTCAGACCTAGGTTTTTCTGGATTCCAAGCCCAGAACTCCTTTGCAATTTCATGCTGCTTCTATTTCATCCTTGACATATTATTACATGTTTATATAACATTTGTAGCCTGCTTCCATTTTCATAATTTCATATGAAATCTCTCTCCCCCAACAATAACTTTTTGAGTTAACTAGCATTGGGGGAACTATAGATCTTTGACCATGGGGCAGCTGCCCTTTGGCACTACTTCTCTCTCTTATCTTTTGGAACCCATAACCTTTTCAGTCAAAACTGAAGAATATGAGATTAGGAAGATGAGCAGGAAAGAAGAGGAAGGTATCTTTCCAAACTCCAAGATCAGAGGGAAGTTTTGATTTGAGTACTCTGAAGTAATCATGCCTCCTTTGCTCTAAGTTAATTAAGAATGGGAAAATGGAGATTCACTTGAGCAGTAGAAGAAGGAAGCCCTCACAAAGTACTTTTAGAAACCTTTAGAGTTGAAAAGCAGAGGCCATTGATCTCAGAAATAGGAAAACAAGTCTCAATGTATAGAGCTTTTAGACTCATTTAATGAAATAAGTGAGCAGAATAGTCTCTCCACATGGGCTAGTTAAATGTTAGATAACTATTTCCATGGAGAAAAGGTGACAAAAATCAGGGAGAGACAGATCTATAGATACCTTCAGGAGAGCTAAGCTACAAGAGATGGGGTTATGGAGAATAGCAAGTGAGTAATGAGAGAAGCAAGCAACATCTAATGGAATTGAAAAATTATACAACCAGAAGTTACCAAAGAAATTCTCCAGGACTTATCTATTCATTTCAGAGCCATTTAAGATTTCTATTAAGTAAAGGAAGTTATTCACACTAGAAACAAACAATAAAACAAACAATAAAAAAACAGATTTTTCTAATAAAGGGGCTCCTAACCTGACATTTCTGGTTGTTGCCTCTGCTTAAATCACTTAATCTCTTTTTTAGTTTGTTCAACTATAAAATGACAGAAGTAATAGCATCTAATTCACAGGGGTGTGAATTCATGTGGAATAGAGAAATGAGCCTTAGAAAGGATAAACAACATGAAGGAGCAAATCCTCATCTCTCTTGTTAGAGCCTCACCTAAGGTAATACTATAAATCAGAGACCATAGGAGGCTTCTACAGAGGAACTTTCTAGGGGAAAATTCTCCCCTGGGAGAATCTTTTCGTTCTATTCTAAGTTTAGAGAAAATTTCTTTCAATGTCCTTTGATTTGTAACTGAAACTGTTCTATATTTTGTTCCACATGAGTATGAGTACTATAAGTAGAGCTTCTGATTCCCCTTAAGAGAGTAATAGATAGTATTGTTCTCCACTTTCACCTACAAGAAGGAAATAATTTGGTGAACTCATAAAGCCTTAAAATGTAGGCAGATATTTCATTTCAGAAGGGTGCCTCTTATACAAAAGTTACAGATGCAAATTCTCCAGCTCAAAAAAGTTGTAAGTTATTCAGGGTTATACAGCTAGCTAGTAAGTGGTAGTTGCAATACTTAAATTTAGGTCTTCTGACTCAAAGTAAAAGACTTCTTCCTAATGCTACTCTGTCTCTATTTCATTGTGACTTGAAATATTGTTATTTTTATGACACTATCAGCATACTATTTTATATTAGGCCCATTTTATATATTTTTGCTATTTGGGTCTCCTATTTAACAAATTCACACCATTTAAAATTTTAGCATGATAAACTAGGTGTCATAATTTTTATTAGGATGGAAAAATAGCATTCCTAAGGTGATAGTTTTTATGAACCTTGAATAAACCTTTGGGAAAATCAAATCCTTTAAATTCTTTTCAATCTACCTAACAAGAGGGTCTTTGACTATAGGAACAGAGAATTTACAGCTGGAAAAAATATTAGACATCATCTAACCCAATTCCCTAATTTTGCAAATGAAAAAATTCATGGTCCACTTAACCTAAGGCAAATAGTTGATCCAAGGTCATCTGATTCTAAATCTCTAGGCAAATCCACTTCTCCACATGCACTATTTTTTTTTGAAAGACCCATTTGATATGCTTTTGATATTAGGACATCCTTTTTAGCAATTTTATACTATTATTTTAAATTTCATCATGATAACCAGGTGGCATAATTATTTAGTTTGTCATCAGGCATACATTCATTGAATGCTGGATTTGCATTGATGAAGACCTGAATTCATATTCTACTTCATAAGCCACTTCAGTCTCAAAGCCTCAATTTCCACATCTATAAATCTGTACCTACTGTACAGGATGATTGTGAGGATCAAATGAGATAATACATGTAAAACACTTTGCAAGCCTTAAAATACTACATAAATGCTAAATCACTAATTAGCATTAGTGGTGGTAGCAATAATAGTAGTAGCACCAATAAAATGCTGGGAGGACACATTTTTTTTTTCTTTTGCTGAGGCAATTGGGATTAAATAATTTGCCCAGGGTTACACAGCTAGAATGTAAGTGTCTGAAGTCAAATTTGAACTGAGGTCCTCCTGACTTCAGGGCTGGTGCTCTATCCACTATACCAACTAGCTGCCCCCAGAAAAGACACTATTTTGATGTTATTAGAACAAGTGTATTTTGCTTGTTTTGTGCAAATAATGATAATGTTAATGTGGATTTATTCATTCTTTCCTGCCATTCATAATGGCAGCATTATGCCAGATCTATGGCATAATAAGGGCACAATATTGCAGGGAAAACAAAGACTATAGACTTTAGTGTACAAGATGTCACTACATTCAACTGGGACTTTTAATTGCAAATGTCATCAAAACTTGAGAAGTAAAAATGGTTCTAGAACAGCATTGGAGACTTGTGGATGGGGAGTTGAAAGATTTGGATTGTTGTCTTGACTCTGTTACTTATAAGCTGGGTGACCTTTGTAAGCCATTTATTCTTTTGAGAATCCATTTTCCCATCTTTAAAGTGGGTATAATAATCAATGCCTGTTAATCAAGCATCTACTATGTGGTAGGTACTGGGGCTAAAAACATAGAAAGAAGCTTATCTTCTACATACCTCAAGGGTTGTTGTGAGAATCAAATGAGATAATGTAAACAAATAGCTGTGTAAGTACTAAACACTAGATATGTTCTTATTTTCATTACTCTTATTGATAAAATTTAGGCTGGATCTTATATTCTTAAGCATACAAAACTAGCCTAAAAGTCATCCTAAACTTCTCAGTTTTGGTCTCTTGATCAACTCAGAACTGATCATTTCCAGAACAAACTAGGACCGTCTTCACACTCTCAGTCTTCTCTGAACCATAACTGTAAACCAGGGACTTATCCCAGGCCGGACTTCTCTCCTCTACCTTGGTTGGCTCCAAAGCAGAAGTCAATGGGGTTTGGGCAACAAGACTGAGACACAATCCTCCTTCTCCTGCTCTCACTAAAATAAAAAATGAGAATAATTAGGAGCAAAAATATTGTGGTAGGGTTAATGTGACTTTAGAGGCTAAGATTCAATACTTCATTTACATGTTGATGAGCTGTAACTTTAATTCCGCCTAGAACAGAATCAGCTCCTTTGTCAAGAAGAGCCATATGGACTATTGTGAGCCCCTTATAGCTCAAAACTGCCTTTGTTCTCAAAATGAAGATTTTCTAGACCATTGGTCAGTCTAAATCGGGCTTTTGGGCATCCTTTAATGGTTGCAAAGAAGCCAACCACATAAATGTAGTTGCTTCAAATAAAACTTCTTTCCTACAAAGTTTTTCCAGGCAAATATATCTCCCACAAGATCTAAAACCCTAAGTTTTTCCTAGATGCCTTCAAACTAAGCATTAGATGAAGCTAGATTTTCACCTTTTGTATTCTATTACAGCTATCATGAAGACTTAGGTATCAATCTTAATGTTTCATGTCCTTTGTAGCTTTTCATTTCAAAACTATTAGTATACATAATTTTAAGAGATTTACATTCATTGGACCTTCTTTTATAAACAATCTGGCATGTGCAGGGGAAGTGATGTAGCATTCTTTCAGAGCTTTGTTGGGATTCTGCAAAAGAAAATAGTGTGCAATTTAGACCACAGAACAAAATTACATGCAAAATCTCTGGAATCTAAGCAAGGTTGTCAGAAAATTTTCCAGTTCAATTAATTAAGCACCTGTTAACTATCCTGTTTAACAAGGTAGGCTTGTATGAGTAGCTAGGGTTGCAGTTGGCTTTATTGTTTCAGCAATATTAATGGGAGACCCCAGAGCCATTGGTCTGATAGTCAACTTAAATCCTTTGTCCCGAACAAGTAAATGGTGCCTTTTGCTATCCTGCAAAGGTTCTTTTGGGGTGATGTACTCTACTTCAAGGCTCTGTGTGGGCCTCTGGGTTCTTCAGGCTTCTCTGGTTAGTTTGGCCCAGAATCCTGGCATCAGCTGAAATCCTTCAGGATAGCAGTCTTTTTGGTATATTAACCACATAATAAAAGATAAATGCAGTCAGAACAATGGTATTTGTTGTATTCCCCTGCCTCCTCCCTGCCCACTCCCCACACACCCTCCTCCTTGCATCCCCTCACAATTAAGTCCCTGACAGGCCTGGTTAATTTTAAACAGCATGTTTAGAGTTAAGTGGGAACCATTTATAAAGTGACTCTGAATGCTCAGGTTTGCCATTGCCTTATTATTTATTTGAGGGAATAGACCCTAAAAACAGGAAATTTTCCTATATGAGTCATATTGTGGAGGCAAATTGTATTTCTGAACTTTGATTTTTCTCATGTTCTAGCAAGATTCTTATCAGGATGCTGTGAGTCCGGGCCGTCTAGTTGAGCCACACAGTTCCAGGAACCACACAGTGGCCTCGAAGATGAATTCCTCCCCTGCCACATGGAAAAATTATCTCCTTACTTCACCGCACCCCGTTGTAAAAGCAATTTTGGAGGCCGTTGTGTGAGCAGTGCTATAAAAAGATTTTGTTATAGAGGGAAGGCACCAGCTTAATGATTCAGGAAGAGTATTTTTATATCGGAGGGAAAGGCTTCAAGCTGAGACCTGGAGTTGAGAAATGAATGAAAAGTCCCGTTAACTAAAATCGCCACGCCATGTGGCAGAAGGCTTGGCTCCTACAGCACAGCTCAGGCTGGCCTTGTTCTTGAGCAGTAAATGTAAGATGTCTTTGGAAAATACATGGGGAATATGTGTGTTTACGTGCAATTGTGTGCATGAAGAGAGAAAGATGCACAGATGAAAGTTATGGTGCAGGGGGTTGTGAGGGCAGCAGAAGGGACAGAAGGAGAAGAGGAGAAAGTGAGGAAGAGACACAGACATAAAGACAGTGAGGCAGGGTAAGCTAGAGAGGAGAGAGTGGAGGGGGGAAGAAAGACAGAGAGAGAGGAAGAGAGGG